>JANHFL010002636.1:86559-108470 GCA_032468155.1 Oxyrhabdium leporinum | reverse complement strand
GGATGGGGGTGGGGGTTAAAACTGAAAAATTTTTATGTATAAAACTTTTTCAATAAAAAAAAAAAAGAGTAAATAACAGATGCATGTCCTTCTACATGCTCCCTTTAACTATGGATTTTTTGGGTTTTTTATGATTCAAATGAACTGGACAATAACATTAGACTTTCTTTTAGCAGAGGGTTAGGGTTTGTCAGACATAACTGACAAGAGTTTAAGAAGACCATCTTTCACAGTGCAACATCCATTAGCATCTAGTACAAATAGCAACAGCAAATAAAAAAATTACACTTGTTTCATAATATAAATCCCAGCCTTTCATATTTGCTCGTTCCCTTGCCCCATGACCACCTCAATGAAATTCACTCTGCCATTTTGTTAATGCAGGATGTAATCACCGTTGGTACTTCTGATGGATTTCTCTTCTAACTCCCATGCACACGAGCTCACCACAGAATTGTGCCCTGGGAATTGTCATCTTTAAGAGTGTGGAGATCCTGGTCTTTTGTTCTAGGTATCACAGCAATTACAGAAGAGAAATCATTTTTCTCCTTCAGTCAAATCCAGTCACTTATTAATAGTGGTATCCAGCAATATGTAGCTGCAGCAATCCCACCAGATTGGTTCTCTGCTGAGAGTCAGCATCCATTTCAAATATGCTTAGCACTCACTGTATGGAGTAGCAGTGGACGCAGATGGCAATGGGATTCCTTGATTTGTATGGAAGTGGCAATTGCAAAACAGTCCTGGTATTACGGTATTGACAGAACTGGAAGAATGAATTACCAGATAACTCAAATGCATTTGTGATTTTGTATGGTACATGTTGCTTCAGCAAGGCTGATAAGACCAAGCCAACAAATGTAATAATGGAGAGACTGGTGCCTACTGATGGCCAGGATCCAGACATTGTTCATATACCTGAGTGGCTGCAGGCAAGAGGGGAGGGGCATCTTTGTGCAGTTTTGACATGTATCCCATATACATGGTAGCCCTGCCTTTTCTATTTGAAGTCTTGTCACATTCTTTTGATGGATTCCAGATCCTAAAGCACAACACACAATGTGCATTCTTGGATTGCAGTGTACCACCATGGAAGACTCCACACAGAGCAGGGCAGAGATGGTCTGTGAATTAGCCCTCATTTGTAAAACAGTAAGTTTTTACCTACTGAGCATTAATTGAACAAAGGGGGAGTTAATGTAACATTTTAATGCCTTTAAGTCAGTCTTGGTAAATCCCTGCAGTTTCTCTGGCAAGATTTTGGAAGTGATTTGCCATTGTTTTCTCCTAGAGCTAAGAGAGAATGACTGGCCCAAGATTCCCCAGCTGCCTTTGTGGCAAGACAGGAGAGCTCACAATCTCTTGGTTTCTAGCCTGATACTTTAATCAGTAACTTGGCACTATCAGTGTAGTAGATGGGTTTTAAGAAAGATACACGTTATTTTATTCCACCTTTATTATTTTTATAAATAACTCAAGGTGGTGAACACTCACAATGCTCCTTCCTCCTCCCATTTTCCCAACAACTTTGTATTATGGGTTGGGCTGAGAGTGACTGGCCCTAAGTCACCCAGCCGGCTTTTATGTCTAAGGCGGGGCTAGAATTCACTAACTCCTAGTTTTTAGCCACTAGACTAGATGGTTAAGATATCATGCTGGCTGGTGAATTCTGGTAACTGAAGTCCACACGTCTTAAAAGTTGCTAACCTTGGAGACCCCCTGCACTAAACTAATTTCCAATTCCGTTCAGAGTTTTTACACAGCCATTCCTTTACCGCTCGGGAAATTGTCGCCTTTAGTCCCCGTTAAACCGGATTTCGACTAGGCTGTCTAGACGGCAGCAGCCCTTTGAGTCGAAGGCGACGCTGCTCTCCGCTGTTCTTTCCCGCCGCCACCGCTAGAGGGCTTCTGACGATAAAAATGCCGCCTCCAAGGCGTTTCGCAGGTAGCTCGCGTCTCTTTACCCCCCGCAAGGAAAATGCCGGAACTTTTTCGTGCTGTGAGATCCTGCTGGCGGCGGTTCCTGCCTTCCTCTGGGCCGCTGAAACGCCCACCCCGCGGGGCCTCTTGGAAGGCCGCTGAGAGAACTTCTCGTCGCCTTCCGACACAAAAGCCTCCTTTAGCCAGCCGGAGAAGGCGCCTGTTATGCGTGTCCTCCTCGGCAAAGCAGAGGGAGGGGAAAAGGCCCTTGTGAACCCCTGCGGCTAAGGAGCCGGCGCTGCCTGCTTTTTAAGAAAACCTGGAAGGAGAAGAGGGAGGGATTTTTTGTATTTTCGTTGCCGTGGCTCAGCCTCTCCTTTTCTCGGCGCTTTGGGACCGTCACGTTTACTGTTTGCAGTTCCTTTCCTCGTATAAAACCCCTCAGGCTCCAACTGGACCGCTTCCAAGAATACCGGGCGCAAAACTGCGCTCAACGGAGCAGTTTTCTGAAAGGTGGCCACGATCCCCAGTGGAAAGGCGTTATTCCCGTTGTGAGGGCGATGCCGCTCGCGACTTCCCCCTAAATGTTGGAGAAAACTTTTCGCTACCTCCTCTTCGACTCATTTGGGAAGGACGGTTCTCCAGGTCGAGATTTCCCTTTTTAACCCCCTCCCCCGCCCGCCCAATGTTTCAAATCACCCCTTTTCCTGCTGGGAAGAGTCCCCCCCCCCATCCGAAACGGAAGCTCGTATCACGTTCTGGAGAAAGTGGAAAATGCCCTCAGTGACTTCCTTGGTTTCTCTTCGGGCTGTGCTCTCTGGCATTTCCCTTGGGGAAAACTGCCGCGGTTTGTTTCCGTGAATATATTAACAGGCGCGCGCAAAGCAACTAAGCCAACAGCCATGAAAGCGCGAATAAATACTTTATGCTTGGAGAGAACTGTACCTAGTCCAGCCAAGCGAGTCTAATTTCCTGAGGTCGCTCGCTCGCTCGCTTTTCCCCTTTAGCTGATTTGGGCTTTTCTTTCAAAGAAAGAAAAAAAGAGAGCCTGAACTCTGGAGGAGGAGGAGCCAGGGTGTGGAAGGGGTTTACAATCCCCCTCCCTTCCCATCTGGGAGCAGCCTGAAACACTGCTGGGAGGTATGTGGTTCCTAGGTCAGCGGCGCTTGGGATCAAACTAGGAAGAAACTGGAGGTGGGGTGGAGGGCAGTTTTGAAAGAATATGGACTTCAGAGGCGAACAGGAAAGACGTCCTGACAAAGATCCGAGGCTGGATCCAGCAGTATTTATGGATCAGGGACACCCCCACCAGCTGGCGGCAGGAGAGCAGAGAGGAGCTGATCCGTACAAGCTGGTGGAAGTACAATTAAGTGGCGGAGCTCCTTGGGGATTTACGTTAAAAGGAGGCAGAGAGCATGGAGAACCTCTGATCATCACTAAGGTAAGGACCAAGAGTTGCACGAACGTATGTGCAGTGGTGCATACCTTGTCGAAGCAGAAGAGGTGCCCCTGGACGAGGCGTGCTTCTTAGTTGTTTATTGTTGTTGCTGTTGATGTGATCCGCCCGGAGAATAGGATTATGCTACCAATTGACACTGAGTGAACAATTGAGTATACAAAGGGTTCCGGATGGTGGGGGGAAGGGATGAGAAATGAAATGGTGATGGCTGCGGTTTACCTTAACAGGACAACTTGCGAGGTTCTCGCCACTGGCTGAATGTCTTTAATTTAGTACTAGTGATCGCCTGTAAGGAAGGGATTGCTAGCAAGCCCTTTTAATGTGGGACTTAAAACTGCTTGGTCACTGCTTCGTGTTGATGATTTGGGGAATTACAAAAAAGGCATGGACAGTGCCTCAAGAAGCAGACGTTTTAGTGGCAAGCGTTGGCTGTGCCTTAATGCAGTGTTGTATTTGGAGATGTTTTTATTATAGTTAATATACACAAGTCCCAGTGATTAAAAGTAATTAATGTATTAAAGCTTAGCTTTACTGTTTTGTAAATACTTAGTACATCCCATTCAGTGGTGACTAAACATTTATAGGCATTGCTAGAGTTAATAACCCCCCTAGCTTCATTAATTAATTCAAAATAACATTTCAAGTTAATTCATCAGCCATCACACAGTTGTTGGACTGGATTGCCACTGGGAAGAAAGTTCACCTTTGCACTTGTGTACAATATTTAGTGAAGTAAAAAGTAATTCAGGTTGCTGGGGGTAAATAATCTACATATCCTATTTGTCTTTTTGAATTTTGTGAATGATTACATAGTGCTTAATTAAAAATAGACATTATTCCTTGTGGAAGCACTGAAGTTTCCTTCTTTGCAACCCACAAAGCAGTCCCTTCCTTCCTTCCTTTCCTTCTCTATCATTGTTATTCACCTGTACTAAATAAACATTTCATTGTGGGTTAGACCATAAACCTATATGTCAAACTAAAATTCTTAACTTATGACTTCTTATGGTATCTTCTTACTTGAGATAGAAAATAAGGACCCTGCCACAAAAGAGGGACAGGATCCTTATTTAATGATGAAAACTGAGTAAGTAGTTTTATTTTTTCAAACAAGTTCCTCCTTGTACTACTTTCAAAAATCTGTGTGTAAGGTCAGTATTCCTGATGTTGATGCCCTCCATATGAGTGAGACTACAACAGAGCTGAAAATTTTGAAAACTGTAACCTGATACATTGGTGAGGGACTAAGCTGCAGAAGTTCATGTGTGATAAGCTGTGCATGTTTCAAAAATTATTTACAAAACATAGTTTGAATTTTACATGAGAACAGTACAGCTCTAATTTTCATTAAAGCCACCCCTCTTTTTTCAAAAATAGAAGGGGGCTGCTTTAATGACAAAGAGATACTATGCTTGTGTGGGTTACAAAGCACTATTTCTGAATTATTTCATAGCATTTATGACCCTATTGTGTAACAGTTTTTGTGTAAAATACATATAGACTGCTATGCCATCATTAACCTTGATTAATGAATTAACGCAGGTACCATATTTCCATGTTTATGCACAGCAGAACAATATTAAATTATGGGGAAAAAAATTCCTGATTGTTTCCCACAGGGATCGGTAAAAGGTAAATTTTAGCAAAAGTTCTCATTGAAAATAGCTGAACAATAACAACAAAAATAAAAAGAATTTGCCTTTTTCTTTATGCTAGTTTCTTACAAATCAAGGATTTGAGAATGTCTTAAATCATTTTGGATTTCTCTGAAAAGTAATTAATGTATTTTTCCTTAACTTTAAAAAGTAAGTATAACAATACTTTTCTTATTACTCTAGGAAATATTGTGTTGCTGAAATAATGAGTTTATATATAATCGAAAAGAAACAAATGAATAGATTCTATAATATAGCTCAGTGGGTGCTATGAGGTTTTTTATAAAATCTTATAAAAGAAAACAAACTTTGAAGGGAAATTTTATAGAGGAAAAAGCTGTGCATAGCTGTTCTATGTTTCCTCAGATATATCAATGTTGAAATACATTACTAGGATATCTGCTCTTGTCTGGGCTCCAACAAGGAGATGGGAGACTTCTCAATCTAGCCTAAAGCCCTAGGATTGCCTAGAAATTGAAGACTATGGCAAACCATTTCTAAGGCTAAGAAAAGCATTTAAGCGTATAAAATAATTCACTAGGAAATGAGCTCAGTTTGAAGGAGACATTACCTTTTTTAATAGTAGACAGGTATTAAGTCAAATGACCCTCCCCTACCAACCACAACTGATACCATAGACATTGCAAGTTGTTACAACATCTAGTTCAATAACAGCGTGCTTGTTCAATTAGTCAAAGGTATCTATTTGATTTACTTACTGATTTTTTTCTGGTAGGATATTTTCTGTTGCTGAACACTGATAATCCTTTACTAATAGTAATTTATTGCACAGTATGCACAGATAACTTTATAAGGAATTTGATTTTATTATTGAAAGTCTTTATATTCAGCCTTGCTTTGTCAGATTATTAATAACATGGAAATTTTATGGGACGTTTCTACAAGATTTTTCATGGCTTGGTGTTGGATCCAGTTGGATACGGCAAGAGGTTATCACTTAGTATATGCTAGCTGTTTTCACCTTTTGTTATAATTATTATGCTTGAGATGGACACATTTAACAAAAATGTGGTTCTCTCTGTAGCTCAACCCATAGAAAAATGTGATGATTTTTGTTATATGAAACATTTTCTCCCAGAATTTAAAAAAGAAAAACCAAGTGTAATGTGATTCTGTCAGTGTATACTTATTCAAAATAGAGGTAACAATCATTTGTCTAAATCTGCTTTTTTCTTTTTCAAAATAAACTTTGAGGAAAATAACCATATATTCACTGCTTCAGAATTTAAAGATACTTTGAGTAGATCATTCACTGATCTGTACTGTTTTGTTCTTGTAATGGATGATTAGTTTTTATTGCAGATTTGATACCCTGAAGCAAATTTTGCATACTTTTTATAAGTAAATTTATGTTAGTTAGGGAAATAAAAAGTAATGTTTGATTATTTTTCTATGGATTTCAATTCATAGAAAAATTGCAGTCTAAATTGCAATGTTTTGAGGGCAGTTATTTGCATTTTCAAAATGCATTCCCATTTTTTTTTAAAAACCAATCAGAACTGTCTTTTGATTTAACACCGTTTTGCAATGGTTTATCTATGGAAACATTGTTTTATACAGTAAATATCAAATACTAAAGGAAGAATGAGTACAAATAAAGCATACAATTATTAATCATTAATAAGAATCTACTAGTAAAATCTTTATTTAGAACGTGAAAATATCCCTTTCATACTCACACAAGTATACATCTGGAGAAAGATATCAGGAAATTGGGCCTTTTTCAGAAATGCGGTATAGACATAGCATATTTAGATACAATGTTTCAAGTAATGTAAAATAGCTGCGTATTTCAAGTAATGTAGAATAGAGGAATGTGGAATAGTGGAATAGGAATAATGTGGAATAGCTGCGTTTCAAGTAATGTAGAATAGAGGAAATAAATAATAATTATCAGACTAACAAGAGTTGGAAGGGACTTTGGAGATATTCTAGCGCAACCCTCTGCTCAAACAGGAAACTCTACACCAGTGGTGGCGAACCTATGGCACGCGTGTCAGAGTTGGCACTCAGAGTCCTCTCTGTGGGCATGTGCACCATCACACCAGCCCAGCTCCATTACGTTTCTCCGTCACATTTCTCGCCATTGTTTGCAGAGAAACAAAAGTTTTGGGACTAAAAAAAAAAGTTCACTCAATCAATTCCAACTTCTCGTGAAAGAAAAAGATCTCGCAAAGTTGGAATTGATTGAATGAACTTTTTTTTTAGTCCCACAAACTTGTTTCCCTGCACACAATGGCGAGAAACGCGACAGAGAAACATGATGGAGCTAGAAATCAGGTAGGCAAAGAAATGCTTGGGGCGGGTATCGGCAACCTGCGGCTCCAGAGCCACATGTGGCTCTTTCATCCCTCTGCTGCGGCTCCCTGTCGCAGCAGAGGGATGAAAGAGCTGTCAACAATGGCTGGAGCCTTAGAGTGGGAGCAAAGCGTCCCTGCACTTGCCTTTGCGCAAAACAGCATTCCGCCTTCATCGCAGTACATTTGCTGTTGCTGCCTCCATGGCCTGCCCACTGCTCTCACAGCGCCTTGCACAGCACAGTGAAATTTAGCGCGCTTCACAATGGGGGAGACAGGGTCCCCTCCTCCTGGAGCCCATTACGATGCAGAGCCACAATGCGACCCTGCATCATCGTCGGCTTGCTCTTGCCTCCCAGATGTCAGTTGCGTTTCCTGCAGAGCTGCCAGTGTTGTGATGCCCCGCCTCCCCGCCGACGATCAGCATGCTGCTCCTGGGCTCATCGGCCTCCGGACATCAGATTCCCACCACCCAGTACCAGTTCAGGGGTTCCTTCCCTCCCCCCAGGGGGGAGAGAAAGAGAGGGAGAGGGAGAAAGAGAGAGAGATAGAAAGAAACAGAGAGGGAGGGAGGGAAAGAGGGAGGGAAAGAGGAAAAGCAAAAGGGAGATGGAGAGAAAGGAAGGGAAAGAGAGAGGGAGGGAAAGAGAGAGAAATGGGCATTTGCAAGTAGATCATTGGTTTTAAAATGGTGAGCACAACCATGCAATCAAAACCTTACCCCTTTTAATGTGTGTTGTGTGTACAAAGGGAGGTATAGAGGGTTGGTCTGTGACAAAATGTGGATACCCTGTCTTAAGTCTTCTCTTTTTTGGTTTGAAATTAAATGGATTCTTGAGCCAAACTAATACATAATATTAAACAAAAAAATACAAGGAACACAATAGTTGAACTCATGCATAATATTTTCAGAATATTTTTCTTTATTTAAAACACTAATACAGTTACTAATACAGTAATTGCACTTAACACTAGACTGAGCTGACAGATAATAAATATATAACACTATACCACAAATATAAATACATAAATGAAATTATCTCTTGCTTTTGCCACTTCTGTTTTTTTCTCCTCCTACTATTCAGAACACCTCATATTCCTTATAGCTGAATTTTAAGACTACTATTGTATATCTTTTTTAAAAAAAAACACCCAAAGTAATAAATGCTCTACTGTATGTAGGAATACTATTTATTTTCCAATTTTCTATTTTACTTTCCAATATATATATAGGGCATTACCATTTTGCTTTTGGAATAATCTACATGTTTGATAGAGGACAAAGGTTTTCTTTATCTAAATTCCTCTAAATTCCAACTTCTGATGTTTTACTTAGCGAATATAAAAATTGCAATCTGCCAGTAACTTCAGAATGCCAAAGCAATTTATTCAGTAGTTCAGTTGCATCCTATTTTTTACAGTCTGATGCACTTAGTTTCATCTTGATTTTTTGTCAGTAACTTTCTAGGAGTTCTTATAAGTTTATGCATAAACATATGAAGAACGATTTTAAGAACTGGGCATGGTAGTCTAGTGAAGACGAGGACCAGTAGTGACATGATAGCAGTGTTCCAATATTTGAGGGACTGTCGCAGAGAGGAGGGGGAACCTATTTTCCAAAGCAGCTGAAGGCCAGACAAGGAACAATGGATGGAAACAGATCAAGGAGAGATTCAACCTAGAAATAAGGAAAAATTTTCTGACAGTGAGAATAGAATAATCAACCAATGGAATAGCTTGCCTTCAGAAGTTGTGGGCTTCATCACTGGAGGTTTTCAAGAAGAGACTGGACAGCCACTTGTCAGAAATGGTATAGGGTCTCCTGCTTGAGCAGGAATTGGACTAAATGACCTACAAGGTCCCTTCCAACTCTGTTATTCTGTATTCTGTTATGGATATAAACTTTTGAACCTAGACAGATAAAGTCTGTTATGTCTCTGATTTCTTCTCTTATTTACAATAGGGTCGCTTTGCCTGTTGATACAATCTCAGAGTTCTATTTTTGTTTACTATTGAACAGCATACTGTTTTGTCTCCTCTTTCACCTTCAAGGAAGCTTTTGTTGAAGGTGAAAGAATGCAATGCAAAATCCTGTCTGCTCTTAACACTTCATTTTAAAAGCTGACATACAAAAGCATACAGCAATATAATCATTGTATGTACAATCAAGATTGGAGCTTTCATCCTAGAAGAAAAAAACCCTCTGTTCTTTTGATATTGGAATGATGGGGTGTAGAAAATGTCATGTTTTTGTAAACATTCTCAACTTACATTTTTACTATATTATTAAGAAAATAACCCAGAAGTATCTCATGAGAGTGAATGGTAAAGTTGGCTCAGTTCGGGTGTGAGCAGAATACCTGAAAAACATATAAATACATGCAACATTTAATTCATTTTTAATTATATACTGTAATTACATAATGAGGATGCACATCGGTCATGAAGAGATAACATTGTGATCCTACTGAACATAGTTGTTCTGTTCTTTGGCATAATAGTGTTTCCTTCCCAGTTATCATTCTTCCAATTCTAGTGACGCCAAGATAGAATGGGATTTCAAGGCAATCGGAAAACAACTGTGATAAAAGTGACACAAATATATTGGAAATTGCCAGTTATTAAAATTGTATATTTAGAAGTCAAAATTGCAATCGTGTTCATGTATGAAGAATCACGATAAAATCAGCGAGGCTTATTTCAAAGCAGAAGTTTGACCCTTTGATTAGTTCATCATTACAACAGTACAATAGAGAAGCCACAATCACCTTTATTTCTATAAAATACACAAGTAGTCTTCAACGTATGATGTGTTGCTTAATGGCCATTTGAAAAAAAAATATGATCCATCCTCAGAATTAAAACTACTGCATCATTCCTGTAGTCAGGTAATCATTTCAGGCACTAGACAACTGACTCACATTTAAACTGGTTGCAGTCATGTTCACATTTTGTGGATAAGCTCTATTCCTATTTGAACATATTAACTTGCTTAATGACCATTGTAAAAATGGTTGTTAAAATCAAGTCCGGTCACGTGATAATTTGACTTATGACTGCAATGACTTATGACTAAAATTCCAGGCTCAATTATGGGTGTAGGTCAAAGACTACCATTATTTTATTGTTACCTGGTTTACTCTTGAATGCTGGAGCACATATTGTTTTAAATATATCCTTTGAAAATGTTAACCAAAGTGTGGTGATATGTTTCATTTCTTCTTCAGTTATACATTTCCCATAGAACTGTTCAAAATACAGTGATGCAGAAAAAGTGACTTACGTTTTATCCTCACACTAATGACCATTGCAGTATCCCCATGGTCACATGATCAAAGTTTGGGCAGTTGGCAATTGACATGTGTTTATGAAGGTTGCAGTGTCCCATGGTAACATGTTCACCATTGTTACCTTCCCAGGTGGCTTCAAACAAACAAGGTTAGTAGGGGAAGCCAGATTCACTTAACAACTGTGTGATTTCACTGTGGTAAAAAGGGTTGTAAAATCAGGCGTGACTCATTTAACTGCATTGCTTAATGACTGAAGTTTTGGTCCCAGTTGTGGTCTTGATTTGAGGACTACCTGTATTGTCTGAGTAAGTTATGACTGGATGACTGAGAATCTCTGTAGACAATCTGAGTATATACTACAAACAAGTTTTTTGGCTCAACTTTCTTATCCCGTTTAGTAATTATAGAACAAAACTTTTTCAACTTCTGTAATTGCACTGCATTTCTTTAAAAAGAATAATACTGTTGCTGTGTGAATGATGATGAAATTAAGTACAGTAGTTATTCATTGAAAACTATGAAATTATTTTTATACACTAGTAAAATTGCCTCATAAATTGCTAATGAATCCAATGGCTATTCCCTTTAAATATACCTTAATAGTTGCAAGTTGTGATTCCAGGCTATTTTCAGAAATAATTACAGGAGAAATTTAGAACTTAAATCAACACATCTAGAATACACATTCTGAATACACATTTGCCTGTAAGTTAGCTCCATTATGCTTGGAGATATCTCATTAGACATGTAGAATTGCTCTGCAAAGTTCCATTTCACAATTGAGTTTAGTTATATAAAATATAAAACATGTCCTTTGAAAATTTAAATCTTTGCTACGTAATACATTTTTAAACAATGCATACTCCATTAAATTATCTTCTCTTCCCAGGCCCTCAAAATTAGTATCCATCTATACATTTTGTAGTAATGAGTTCAGAAGTTAAGTATTGATTTAAGAGGGTGGGTGTACATGACTACATGAGATTAGGTAGTGGGAACAGAATTTTTAAATGAGCCATAGTACAGTATTGCAGGCAAACTTTTCCCACAGCTTAGAGTTTGATGTTGACAGGGCTCAAAGTTGACTTAGCTTTCCATCCTTCCGAGGTCGATAAAATGAGGTTCTAGATTGATTGGGGCAATATGCAAATAATGATTTACATTGTAAACCACGCAGAGAATGCTGTAAAGTGCTATGGGGTAGTGTTTAAACCTAATTGCTATTGCTATTGCTAAATGCTATTTCTATTAAAGCATGCTTCAAATACATTTGAATTTGAAAAAAAAAATACATTTGAAGGTGCCACTAGCAAAATTATTATTTAGCATATGATGAGAGCATGACAAAAGAGAGGTACACACACACGCAAACACATACACACATATATACGCTCCATACAATTATATACAAAAACTTCTATGGCAGTACAGGTAGTCTTCAACTTAAATCAGTTCATTTAGTGACTATTCGAAGTTACAATGGCACTGAAAAGTGACTTATGACAATTTTTCACACTTATAACTGTTGCAGCATTCCCATGGTCACATGATTTACATTCAGATGCTTGACAGCTGGTTCATATTTATAACAGTTGCAGTGTTCCAAGGTCATGCAATCACCCTTTGTGACTTTCTGATCAGAAAAGTCAATGGGGAAGCCAGATTCACTTAACCGTGTTATTAATTTAACAGTTGCTGTGATTCACTTAACAAATGTGGCAAGAAAATTCATAAAATTGGGCAAAACTCACTTAACGCAATTTCTCATTTAGCAACTTAAATTCTGGGCTAAATTGTGGTCATAAGACAAGAATTACCTAAATGGCAGTGGCTTCATAACTGGATGTCCAATTTAGCTATTGAGGTGATGGCCTCTGGTTTTGCTTCATGTAGATCTTCTAAGGAACCAAAGAATGTGCACAATTTTGCACAATATATTTAATAGTTTACATTTTAACACCACAGTCAACAAGGGGAGTCTTTCCAGCCCACTGATGCATGGCAGAGGTATGTTTTCCAATGTTACATTTAATTCTGTTCAGTTTTGTCCAGACAGAGTGGGGCAGGTGAAATCCAGGTGGTTTGGTAGAAGAATCACTAATGGACAGGCCTTAAGAAGGTAACTTGGACCATTCTTCTCTCCGGGCATTCTCAGGGTAAACTGGGTAACTATTAAGTGAATAGCTGTTTTGCAGGTTGACTTACAGGATTTCAAGTTTGTGAAATTAGCAGAAAAGAAACTAGCAAACTAATAGAAACTAGCAGAATAAAAATGATTTATGATAATAATCATTCCTAGTAGTATGATGTAAAGCATATCTTTTGATCTTGCTTTTTTCAAGCAAAAATGACTAAATATTCAAATTCAAGTATGTGAAAATAAAGTAATGATGCATCTCTATGGAGATTCTCAGTCATCCAGGTCATGGTTATCCCAAAGGTGCTTTTTTCAAGAGGCAGCTGGACTTTCTTGTTTTTTCTTTGAAGACATTTCACTTCTCATCCAAGAAGCTTCTTCACCTCTGACTAGTTGGTGGGGAATGGAAAGATTTATACTCCTTGCAGGCAGCTGGTCATTTGCATTCTTTTAGAGTGGCCACTTGGAGGTTTATCTGTGTCCTCAGGGTCACCTGAGTAGTGCAAATGGGTGTGGAGCCTTCTTGAAACTGCTGAAAGGACTGTGTTGTAGGCTGGAGATAGACAATGTTATATCCCTTCCCTTCTTTTGAGAGAGGGCTGTTCAATTTTGATATAGATTGCCTCTTTGACCCGTCTTTCAAACCAGCAGTCCTCTTTGTCCAAAATATAGACTGCGGTTTTCAAAAGAGTGGCATTTGTCTTTTAAGTGCAGATGAACTGCTGAATCTTGTGGTGCACAAGAATATGGTTAAACTGTGGAATATACCATGGAAACTAGTTTATAATAGCTTAGAAATGTATTAAATACATTCATGAAAGATTAAGTGTGTTTATCAGTAATTATTAAGCATAATAGTTTTGCAGTCTTTTAATTATAAATCATCCTGTCCAAATACCATTGTCTAAGAAGAAAACTAATAAACTTCAATTATAAATGTTGTGAGGGAAAAAGATTCAAAATTTTTGTCCTCTGATATGCAATTTAGATTGAGCTAATAATGTCTCTTAAAATATTAATTGCCAAGCATTTTGCAGTTGTTGGCTACTAAATACCCAAGAAATACAGAAAACATCTCCATGTAGTTTCTCCTGAAAAAGGTCACATTTGGTTTGCAAGCAATATGGTGATTAGAGCTGTGTTTGTGTCTATCCTTCCATTTTAAAAGAATTAATTTCCCCCAAAATGTTTGCAGAATTTAGTATCCATTTACCATTTAATTATTTTTTGTGCTTTATATAATCATAAAACTATTTACATTAAGTTTTTGGTCAAGAATGGTCTTAAATTAAAAAAAATCTGATTATGAAGGGATTAAATTTAAGTGGGTTTTCAGCCCACAAAACCCTATTTTTAGATATTATCTTATCTTCTATTGATACTTCCCTTGTGCAAAGTCATAATTTGAGTATTAGAGTGGCACATAGGGACTCATAGTCAATAACTATCCTTGAGAACATTAGTTACCTGAATTTTATCACTTATGACACTATTATTATCTGTTGTATATTTAAATTAACCAGTTTTCAGTCCCAGTTCATTTTGAAAATCAGCTGATAGACAATGAATATGGTTTTGGGAGGCTGAGTTAGTGGGAAGCTATGATTTGGCCTGCTGACTTTTGACAATGTTTGTGGAAATGTAGGGCTCATGTGATACATAGGTTAGGAATGTGGGAAACCTGCAGCAAACCACTTGAGATCAGTTTGTGAGTCATTCTTTTTAGGGTTTCGTTTGAGTAGAATGTATTTTATAATTCTTTTATATGGTTTACAGCATTTTTTAAAATTACATTGATTTTTTTTACTTTAAAAGCACTCAAAGTAGCTTGAGTATTAGTGTATTTGAGTATTTATATGATTACTGTTCACTTGATTTTTACTACAAAATATCTGAAAATTCTGTTTCATTTCCCCCCCTATTCAGTAAATCTTCTATATTTGGATAGAACAGAAAAGGGATAAGACTAATTTTCTGATAGATACATGAGGGAGCCATGAACTGTAATTTTGCTGATACTGGAATTTGTGTATGGATCAATTCTAACTTATTTGCATTTATTCATCCATATTTCCATATGCTTCTCTGTGTTCCAATAGGAGCCATAAAATGTATAAGTTGCATAAGATAGGAAATGGGGAACAGCCCAGTCACCCCCTGAAACTTTAAAACCATATAACTCAGACAACATCAGATATTTTTATTTTTACCTATCTGATTGTTTTTTTAAAATATTCCTTACCTGTTTCATTAAAACTGCTGATTAATTCTGAATATTAATCAGCAATTCTATATAAATCATAGAAAGAATTTACCTCACTCCTGGTGAAAGTTCCTGTTCTCATCTAAGAATTTGAATGGATCCTGGCATAAGGGGGGGGGGATAAAAATAATTAAAATAACAATAGGCACCTTAGTGCAAGATCGCAATAGAACTGGAGCACCACTTGAACACCATTAGCATTGACAAAATCACTATTAGTCAATTACAAATGTAGCTTTACTTGGAACAGGTTTATATCCTCAGACAATGCCTTCAATACCGTCAAACAAGAACATCTGCCTATCCCAGTGCTTGGGAAGCACTTGATAGTGGATAAAAATGCCAATACAATCTAAACTTCTGGCTGACTATGCAACCAAGAATAATAGTGATTGATGTTTTAAGCCACTTGCCTGGTTTCTGCTCTTCCCTGAGATTGAGAATGAAGCTTGTTTGGATCTGTACTAGAGGTGGGGAACCTGATGCTGTACGGTATAGATGTTTAGTTTTCAACTTTGATAGTCTTAAAGAGCATAGTAAATGTTTACAAATGGTGGGAATTCTAAACTATCGGGAAATGATAGATGACATACTGCTGGTTCATGCACTTCATTTGATTGATTGATTGCTCTTATTTAAGACAAATAAGAAAAATATTGTTTTAGTACATTTAGGGTCATTCCATGTCAAGTGGTCTGGGGGTCCCTGCTCGACCATCACAGATTTCAATGAAATTTTGTGTGAACAGGCACACATGTCCCCAATGAACATTGGTAGAGTTATGTGTGCCAATGCAATACTAGCGGAGGTATAGTAATTTGTTTGACCTCATACCATAGCCCTCTACAGTATGACTCTGAGGTTCCAGCAACTTTGAGACATAATATCTCTGGCAATATTTTGTTGAGAGAAACAAAACTTGGTAATTTTGTGTTGTGTTGTGTTGTGTTGTGCTCTATTAAACAAAATAATAAAAACATTCTCATGAGTAATCTCCATCTAGATAATGTGGAGCAAAGTTGGCCGAAAATATTGCGGCTCAAAAAAAAGTTAAAGTTTGGCTTTTTATATCTCTGGAAGGAAAGGTATGATAAACGTGAAACTTTGTGCATAATAACTTAGCAACACAAGGTTTTCGAATATAAAATTTCATTCTACTGCTTTCCAATAGTTCACAAATTGAGTGTAAGGTTGATGTTTTTTATAAAAATGCCAAAAATAGGGTATTTTCAGCCCACTTTTACAAAAAAAGACCTTCTGGAAACCCTGTTAAATCATTCTCATTAGAAAGAGCATGTTTCAATCCCCCTAAAAAAGTAGGATTGGTTTTTCATTGCTGACGTATAAAGCCGTAAAAATAGGGACAAATTTGAGGACGTTGCTATGGCAACGTCACATGCATTCTATTATTTTTTCATTTTGTTTTATATAGCCATTATTGCTACTGTTCTATTGCATTGGTCCATGGTGACATTGTCACTACCAGTTCAGGCACTTGAACCAGCAACCCCATCGCCATAGCGGGTTTCTGTAGTATTTAATTCAACCTCTCAGATTCTCCATTTGTTGATACCATCATATTTCATCCTTTTTTTAAAATGAGATTTTGGATTCACAAGTAGTTAGGCTCATGTAAGCTGTCCATTGGCTTCCACTGATTTGGACAGACTGCTGAAGGGTCTGAATATCACTTAGGAATATCACTTGAATATCACTTGGGTCTGGCTAGTTATCTTATAATATCTGGCTCTGAAGCATTTCATAATAATAATTAATAGTAAAATAAAACTACAGGGCTTCTTATTTGTGCAAATTTGACATGTTTAGTATTGCCAGCACTTTCAATTATCTTATACTTTTAATATGCCCAGTGAGAATACAGTAATCAAATAATATTAAAATTGATATTTATTCAGCACCAAAACAGATTTACATGCTGAATCTAAAACTGCAAGCAGGTACAGGTGTAAGATGAAGCAGCTGTTTTTCATGATTCAAGTTTATCTGAAGGACTGCCTGTCATTTTGTCTGTTCCAAAATACTTAGCATTCTCGGGGTCCTTTCTTTTGATTGGAACCCTGGAAGCAAGTCTTCTCAGTCAATCAGATAATCCCTATCATGCTCACCTTCAAATAAACTCTAAAGACCTGGCTCTTCCCCCAGGGCTTGTAGTAAGGTGAGTGTAGTCCATTTGGGTTGGTGCATGGGCAACCTGGTTGTAGGCTTTTTCTTTCAGGTGATCCATTGTTCTTTCCTTGGCTTGTTATTTTTTGTATTGTTATTGTTTGCTCTACGGAGTTGTCTGTAGTTGGGTGATCTAACAAATGGGAATGATGGATTTATAAAATAAATAGCCTGAACTTTTATTTTGGAACATTACGTTCTTTACCTGTTTTATTTAAGAATTGTTAAATTGTCTTTCTTAGAGAACAAGTGGGCAACAAGAGGAGATAAACAACCTGGTACAGAGGAAAATTGCTGTAGATGAAGAAAACGTTGCCTTAAAAAATGAGCTTTGCATCTTACAGAAATCTCAAGATGTAACGCAAGAACTTAAGGTATATTGACTTGCACATAGTAGGAAGATAGCCATAACTTTGAAGTTGCTGTTTAAGTTGCTGGCCTGTCTCTGTGGCATGGAAAGTGACAAGCTCAGAGGAAATATAGCCTTAGGCCTTAGATTGTACCTTTCAGTTTCCTCACACATGCCAAACTAGAGAAAAGATCCCTTAAAGTGAAGAATCCACACTTTATAACTTTCCAATAAATAGTTAATGATGGAAATGGAGCAAAGAAAGGAGGAGTGTGAAGATGTGGCTTGGTGTAATTAGATTCTGATGGGACTGGCATTATTAATTGATAAAGCCGAGGTCTGGGAGGATATGTCTGTGTGGGTCTCAAAAATAGCTGGGGACAGCATCAAAGGCAGTTTGATCAATTAATGGGCTCTTTGCAAATGTGTACTCATCAAAGCTGTCATCCAGCTAAAAAATATGACCCTTCCACCTGCATGAAAGAGGCCAATAAAAAGTACACAGGTGACCTTGGCCATCAAATATAGAAGAAGCTGCTGCGAGGGTAAAATCTGCACAGTTTATATTTGCTGATTACTTCTCAGTTTTTTTAAAAAAAACATTTTCTCTCTTTTTTGTTTATCGGCCCTCGTGGTACTGTTGTACAGGACACCAAGGAGTGTGCAGAGAGAAAGGAGAAGCAAAGCAGACTGGTTATAAAAAATCTGGAGGAGGAAAATGAGGGTTTAAGTACACGCTATGCTGACCTGCTAAATGACCTGGAGAAACTGAAGAAGCAGGACTCACAGTGGAGAATAGAGAAGTCTGGCATTGATGCAAAAATAAAGGTATGAAAAAGAATAGGCTCCTGGATATGGTTTCGGAATGTGCTACTCACAGGCCTTACGCTACATGTTATTTTCTTTAAATAACAAGTTATATATTCACAACAACCAGTGGGGACCGACATTCATTTACATTCCTTCACTTAAAACCCAAAGCTTTTTAAAAATTGATGTTTCAAAGCAAGAAACTGACTTCAAATAGCCATCCTAAAATGTAATCATTAAATAATAAAGGATATTTCATTCAAATATAAGGATGCGGGTTTTTTTTTAAAAAAAGGTTGGAAATCTTCCTGTCACTCCAGGATTTCCCCACTCAGTGTGATTGGCAGCACAATCTTCTGCATAAGAATATAGAAAGACGATTTCTCAAGCAGATCCAAAGGTCCATCTTGTCAAATGTTCTGTTTCTAGTAGTAGCCAGCATGTCTTGTGTATTTTGTACTTGGAAGGATTTCACTGAAGCTTTTTCTTAGGTGCACTGTGTTAATTTAATTGAATAATATTCTGCTATGAACAAAGCATGCTATAATTATCCCTGAATTTTGTTATAGACTTCATAGGTTCCAGGAGACTGACTTGGCTTGTAATTAATTGCTCTGTTATAATTTATGTTCCACATGCTACCTCTTCCATTTCACTGGGAAGTAGAAAATATCTTGATGTATGGTGGTATGTATGTTTGTAACAGTTTGCAACCCCACTGCTGCTTGAGGCCTCAGGCAATTTTTGTGGCAGGTGAAGCATCTTCATACATTGCTGAAAACTGGCAGCAGGTTTTGCCACAGTTTTGAGACACAAAATAGATTTCATGTGCAGGCAGTCTCCAGGTTAAGAGCATCCAACTTAAAGATAACTCCTAGAAACAAACTATCTGTCTATTAAATGGTAGGTCGCCTTTTTTGAGCTTGATGATGTGCTGAAGCTGTGCAAAGCTTTCAGGAACCATTGAAGCTACACATTTTAAATATTTATCTTCTTTTTAGCAGTTTTCACCAGTTCCTGAAAACACATTTTCAGTGCTTTGTGCACTTGAGGAAGGACCATGCTATCTGCCATTTTTAGTAATAGGCAGTCTTTTAGTATGAGTTCTGACTTAAATATAAATTTAGGTTAAAAAAAGAGTTAGAGAATAGAGGTTTCTCACCCAGGTACTTCCTATGTTTTTAAACAAATTCCAGAGCAAAAAGTAAAGAAAAAGAATCAGATCCCAGGTATATATTATTTTATATCAATATCGTCTCTCTCTCCCTCTCTCCCTCCCTCCCTCTCTCTCATATATATTTTTCACAGAGCTACAGTTCTTAGAGATTTCATGAGTATTGAGTTCATTTCAGATTTTTCTGTGGCGGTGTAAGTGATTGAATATGAATCATTTGGGTCATACTTTTCATATAGGTGAGAAAGGAGAAGGAAAGTTTGATCTGGAAAAAAGTGAACCCTGCACTTGCAGAAAAATGTTAGGAAGAAAAAAAATGTTTTTTATCTTATTCCCCCCTATGTGTTCTGTACATTATCTCTCTTAGTCTCACCAAGTCTATTCTACTCTATCCTAGTCTAACAAAGTTCCCCCTTCTTCCCACAAATAGGTATATTATTATATTTTCCAAGAGTGCTACACTAGAGTCAATCAGTGTGCTTAAAAGGGCAAAAGAGGTGTATTATTTTCTAGATTCTGAACTCTTCTGTTGAGTCGGTCTCTATAATCTAGGAGTGGGAAACTATAAAACTCCAACTTCTTGTGGAACCCTTCAACTAATTTCAGAACCCCTTTACAAATAAGCTGTTTTGCTCTTTTTATATCTGGGTTTTTTTTCTGATTCTTGTGAGGTGCCCAGAGTGGTTTTTGGTAACATGGGAGACTGTATACACGTTTCAAATAAATAAAGCACTTCAGATATTTGATAAGAAATCAGTCCCTGATTCCTGCAGGTAATTACTAGGTAATTTAAAGGGAAGAAATAGTCACAGAGAAAGAAATGGCAAAAGACAGCCACTGACTCCATCTTGTTTTCATTTTGTTTGAATACAGGTAGTCCTTGACTTATAATAGTTCATTTAGTGACTGTTCAAGGTTACAACAGTACTAAAAATGTGACTTATGACTGTTTTTCACAGTTACGACCTTTGCAGCATCCCAATGATATGATCAAAAGCCAGATGCTTGGCACTTGGTTCATATTTATGACCGTTGCTCATCCCAAGGTCATGTGATCACCTTTTAGGACCTTCTCACAAGCAAAGTTAATGTGGACGTCAGATTTACTTAACAACCAGGTGGCTAATTTACCAACTGCAGTTATTCACTTAACAACTGTGGCAAGGAAGGTCGTAAAATGGGGCAAACCCGACTTAACAACAGAAATGTTGGGCTCAGTTATGATCGTAAATCAAGGACTACCTGTACTTGCTTTGCCACCTCAGTATTGACTTATGGTCCCCCAGTAGATAAAATCTGTGAGAAATGCAATCTCAGTTTTGAATAAGGGAATCAGCATAGGCGTATGAGAAACATTTCCTGTTTCTGAAAAAAACTGTTTTAATCAAAAATGGTCTCGCATACTTGCAGTGTTAGCCACACAGTTGCATAAACAGTTTTCTCAAAAACATACATTTCTGAATAAATATTTTGTAGTACAGTATGTATACACTGTTTCTGTTTCAAATGCTGATTGATTCGCTGTTTACTCAAAATCTGAATGGGCAGGTTTCTCTCATGAAAACCTGGGTATTCGTACAAGTGTCTATTTAGGGTTTTGTGGGGGGGGTTTCCTCACAGATCTGTGACAGTAATTTGGAAACATTTTTAATTTATGTGAAAAGGCAGTGCAAGTTGAAAAGATTGTGTTTCTGTATTTTATTTCTATAAAATTAGCTTTCTCCAAAGTTTGTTATCAATCACATTCTTGTTTTGTAATTGTTAGATTATGTTAGCTTTTGTTTACTTTCAGTTTCACTAAATGTTCACATCTGTTCTCAGTTCATATGTATGACAGACCAGGAATCTAAGATTGCAAGTCTGTGGGAGTACTTTTCTTGGCCTATAGGACTATTTTGATTTTTCCCACTGGAAAATCCTAGTGACCAAGAAAAGAAAGAGGGGGAAATGACTCATTTTCATCTTATTCATCCCACTATTTAGGCCTACAAAATCTTTGTCCTGGAAGAATGCAAATTTCAAGCTTAAAAATCAAGGTAGCAAGATTTTTCAACCGGTGATCATACTTACAAGAAAATGTTGACATGACCAAGGTTGGGACAGAGTTTTGTTTTATTCATTTTTCAGTTATAGATTATTTTTTTTACAAAATAAGTGGCACAAGACTGAGGCTTTTTGGTGTGTAAGTGAATTAAATATTACAGAAGCAAGTTTTTTTTTAATCCATTAGAATTAACTCCCAATTTATCCAGTATTTTCAAACTTTTAAGACTTTCTGGCATATTTTTCAAGCTTATATAATACTTGTTGCATATTTGCTTTCCTTTCTGATTACTGATTCATCTACTCTTG
>JANHFL010002636.1:67590-79883 GCA_032468155.1 Oxyrhabdium leporinum | reverse complement strand
GGGAGCTTCATCACTGGAAGCTTTCAAGAAGAGACTGGACTGCCATCTGTCAAAAATGGTGTAGGGTCTGCTTGGGCAGGGGGTTGGACTAGATGACTACAAGATCCTTTCCATCTCTGTTAACCCATTAATCTAGAAGACCTCCAAGGTCTCTTCCAGTTCTATTCTGTATTGAAGTATTGAAATGGAGATGATAATGCTTGAAATCCCTATGGTAAATGATAACTTACAAAAATGTAGTATTCACAATCCAATAAACAATAAACATAATAAAAGCAAAGGGAAAAGCAAAAATAACCTAATAATGCTTGTAATTAAATATTTAGCATAAAGGAACATGATTTACATTTTAAAAAATGAAGCACAAACTTTTAAAAAAAAGAAATATCATAAAGCATCATGCATTCATCACACTTGATAAAATCAGAGCCTTGATTTTTTTTTTTGTATAAAAAGACGTGTTTTTTTACTGTCCAGCAGAACACCCTCATTAGACATGTCAGTTATATCTCAAGGATATTCCACAATACAGAGACCATTGTAGGAGTAAAATGTCTCTAGTTACTGTAACACAATTGCAAAATGACTGTTTTATGGGATTAGTTAATAGACAGAGACAAAAGAGTATTTATTTTTGTAGTCTAATTGTAAACTGCTGAACTCTTCACAACCATTTGAAATATCTTCAGTTTGGCTTTGTAGCAAATAAGCAATGAGTAGAGTTCCTTGAGTAATGATACAACATATGTACAATCAACATATATATGTTGTTAAGTAGGTTAAGTAGTATGTTGTTAAGTTGGCAGGTATACAAATGAAAACAGGAGTTAGGAGTCAGTTCCACAGTTTGAACGTCATTACAAAAGATATAGGTATATGTATGTATGTATGTATGTATGTATGTATGTATGTATGTATGTATGTATGTATGTATGTATGTATATCCTTTCTCCAACAATCATGCATGGAATATCACAGACCAAGCTGCTTCCTACCCAAAGACAGTTTAATCTGATTCCAAGGGTGACCTATAGAATTAAAGAAGAAAAGTGAATAGTTGTCCCTCCATAAGCATCAGATGATTTTCTTAATTAGTTTTAATTGATTATACTGATTTGGATTTCTTAGGTGACTCTATGCTAGGGGTTATTTTTATGCTAATTCATGCCATCCTGTGCTTCTGTATATCTATATGATTTGTTCTGATTTGAAATAAAGTTTAGCAGAAACCTATCAATTCTTCCTGGAATATTTGAATGGAGCAGTAATGGGCACACTATTGTGGCATGAGAGTGCAAGGTGGGGACCTACTAGTATCCTGCAAGAGAAAGAAACTAAATTAGCTAAAGACTCCAGCAACCCAAAGTACTGGTCACAGTTGTTTTATATTACAAAGATTTGTGAAAGGAACCATGAGTACACTGATTTGGTGCACACACATATACCTCATTCCTATGTCCTTAGCTTTATTTATGTCTTTTGTGAATGCAAGGACATACATAGGGATTGTGCTTCTACATGAGACACACTCTAGATTTGTCTCCTCTGAACAAGATTCAGTGTCAGACCAGCCACAGACTACTCCCTTACAAAAGAACGACCCTTGACTCCATATTAGGTATTAGAGAAAAGGTACTTTTACCAGAGGTGCTGAGTGAAAAACAACAACATGTGAAAATCATGTATTAAAAGCAATTCCTATTGTCCCAAACACTTGCCCCTGAGAGAATAATCCAATCAGGTTCTGTTTCAATATTTTGGGAATCTGGTGCCTCCCGCATCTCAGTAAATTCCTTTCCCGGGGCCGGTGTTCTTGAAGGCAGGAAGATGGCTCAGTTTGCCATCTCTGGTTCCTGTCAGTGTCCATACTCCCCAATTTCCCACAGCGTTCTTTCACATCTCCAGCACACTTCCCCTCCCAAAGGCCCCCTCCCCCCCTGGTTATGGGTGTTGATAGCGAGCTTTAAAGCAAGAGAAGATAGGCAGCTGACATTCTGTCATTTATTTTGTATCAGATACGCCCATATTTTTCAATCTATAGTGTATGTATGTATGTATGTATGTATGTATGTATGTATGTATGTATGTATGTATGTATGTATGTATGTATGTATTAATCCAGAAAGAATAAATAGATGTGAAACACAATATTGAGCCATAGCTCATTGGTATAAAAGTAGAAAAAGTGCAGAAATGATTTTTTTTTGTAATGTTGAATATGTGGTATCATTCCATAAATATTAGTTAAATTCAGAGGTAGGCAGTGTGATGCCTATGATCACAAGCATCTCCTTTGAAACCAGCTAGATCTACACTTCATTTGTGCAAGAAAAGTCAAAGGTGAACTGATTTGGTAAAGCTAGAAAGCTATCTCATAAGATTTGTGGTGTTTTTTGTTTGTTGGTTTGTTTAAAAAAGGAGAGAAGAGAGAAGGGCTAACCATGTTCATCAAAGGAACATTTTGTGAATAATTTAACATCTGCAAATTGCTGTTAAAATACTATTAATAAATCAATTTCCGAATGTGATACTCCCACACATTCTAGCATTCTAGCTAAAATTCTGCTAATGTGAGGTCATGCCAGTGAATCTTTAATGACTGAGTGCTTTGATTTCATTCATTTTGGAGACATGGCATAAAACTGATTGGAAGGGGGTAAGGCTGTACTGTATTGTCCAGAATTGCCATTGTTTGCCCTTTCAGATTCTTAAGAACTTTTAATTTCATATTTAATCCATTTACATTAGTTCTGCTTTGTCTGGAATACTTTTTTGAGATAATTACTATCAACTTGAGTAAATAAACAGGGCACTCAAGATACATGTTCTTTGGACTTTTTTCTTAGCTTCTAAAACTTGAATAATTTCTAAAATTAGCTGAGGGCAGCTTTCTGTTTTGAATATTTAACCTAAGTTCAGGATTGGTCTGTCTAAAATCTTTTGAAACCCTAGATAATCACAATAACCTACAGACAAAACAATGGCAATTGGTTCTTGAGGATACTATGCATTGTATACTCACAGGATTATAATTTAGTCAGTAGGAGATTTCCATAAAACAGAACAAGGGTTCAAGTTTGGATCAGAAAGTTTATATAGCCTATGGGTTTGTTGACTCAGGTTGGGGAAGATTCTGGATTATCAAGATGAGCCTAAGGCAAAAGCATTTATTTCATTCTTTTCTCTGGATAAAAGAAAGAGTTTCACCCAAGCATCTCTTTCATGTGTGTCTCAGGTACTGGTTTTGAATAAAGCTGCTAAAGCAGAGGATCAGCGTTGTTGAATTGAGAATCATTTTAGTATGGTCATAGTCAACCAAAACAAATCAATATTTTGTCAGCATTAAATCTTCTGTTTTATAGAGTCTGAAATGTGTAGTAGCTCAACAGGAAATGATATTCCTCAATTAGGACTGGTCAATTTATATTGCTGCAAGGACCAGACCAGATTCTGTTTGGAATGCTAAGAATGCACCAGTGTTCTCCTAATTCATATGATTATATTTAAATTTATTGTTTTGTGATAAAAATATTGAATCATATTTTAGTTGGGTTTCCCTTCTAAGTTTAAGGTAAACTTTGCCCGATTGCTGTTCTCTAAAAAAAGTCCTTATTTCAAAATGTTAATCAAAGTAAAGGTGTATATATTTATTTATTTTGCAGTAGTATGGAATACAGAAACAAAGGCCTAGTTATCTTTTTTGTTATTTGCAGTGTAGCAGATTTAATTATATTGATCATGACATATTAAGGTTTAATTGCTGTGATTTATTTAAATGATTGTAAATTAAATATAATGCTCTGAGTTTTATTCAGCTGCTTATTAAAAAAGAATTTTGGAAAGAATACTAGCTTACTCACATAAGTAATACTTTTCATATTAATCAAAGTACTAAGTACTTATATTTACTCCTTGAAAAATACTGGTACACAACAGTAGAATATGATAATGCTGGTAGAGTTATATATTCCTATAAGAAAAAAGATCTGTACTGTAAAATGAGTATATGACTACATTGAAAAAATAAAGGAAAACCAAAGCAAAATTAGATGAAGTTTTAAAATAGATTTTCTTATATTATGTGGTCCTGTGTAGTAAGCAATTTATTTTTAAGATCACTTCTTTAAATAATTGTTTGATTCCTAAGTGTTTAATTCCTTATTCTTCTTCTTGAACATTGGTTATGCTATCAAACTATCAGAGATTCTAGCTTTCTATCATTTTGTATAATGCAAAAAGTTTAATTGTTCTGCATTATGGAATAATAAAAAACTGGTATTCAGGCCAATACCAAATTGTAAACTACCAACCCATCCTTAAGTCTGCAGAAATGAAATGTATAATGCTTATCATCATTTCCTATCCAGCCTCTATACTTCTGTTTTTAGACAATAATCTGACTTCCCTGTTAAATGACGGTCCCATTTTGAGGCAGCCTGACAATGTCAGAATAAGGAAGAAAGTAACTGTATTAGTGTAGCTAAGGATTTCTTAAGCCTTTCTAAGTCTAGAGCTTGGAATGCGGTAAAGGCAGTATCTTTGGGAGAAAAGTCTTGTCAGGGCAAGTAGAGACACATCCTTCATCTTTTCCTGTATGATATGTTTAGGTATTTTAAAAATGTTATTATATCCCTCTTAGTTATATTTTCTTAAAAGTAACGTGTCCATTTCCCTCATCCCCACTCCATAAGATTTGTCTCCCTATCCATTAATTACGTTTTTCAATATCTGTTTTGCTCCTGTTTCGGTTTATTTGAATCCTGCTTAAAATCTTTTGCTTAGAACAGTTCACAATAAATGAGGTGGGATCTGACTCTGATATATCTGTACAGTGTGTGTGTGTGTGTATGTGTGTGTGTATGTACATGTTAGCATCCACCCCTCTCCTAGAAGAATGAAATATTTTGAGAAATATTAAAAAGGCAGAATATTGTATTTCCCTGGATGAGAAATGGAAAAATATGCTGTTGGAAAGCAGCCCCCACTCTTCTTAATAGCCCTCAGCAGATGTCAGCACTTAAGTGATAAAGAGATAGCTAACTCTATTCATAAGCATTCATTCATCACCTAATATCCAACAAAGGTAGAATTAGCCCTCAGCCACAATAAGAATTGCCCAAAGCCCCTTCATTGCATCATCTCAGTTGCACCACCCCCAACAGTTCAAACTTCAACCAAACTTAGCTTAGACAAACTCCTAGGATTTGTACATGGCCCCATGGGAGTCTGACAGCAGCCAATGGAATACGTTCTTCCACAGGAACAGGAAGTTCAAGTGCAAAGCCCAAGAGAAGTTGCAAAGCCCAAGTGCAAAGCCCAAGAGAACGTAGTTCCAATCAGCCTCCAGTTTGTCTTCAGTGCCTGTCTCCCGGTTTGGAACTGAACCAGATGGTTATTTCTTCCAGTGTGTGTGTGTATGTGTGTGTATATGTGTGTAGTTTAATTTATAAAAATCACTGTCGATGATGTTTCAGGAAGATTTTTGTAAATTCTTTAACTTCTTCACCTAACGTTTTGGTAAAAATATGAAAGTTTTGGTCCCATGGGTGAATTTTGTGGGATTCCATCTGATACATCCCTTTGATTGGAATCCATTAGTACTATTTTGGCAATATTTCTAACTTCTCTAACTCCTTAATAGGTATACCATTCTGCTTGCTAAGCAGAGCATTTTGGGGTACTTTGTCAAATATTTTTTTGAAATCAAGGTAGGTTACATCCACAGCATTCTCATATTTGCCCAAGAAATTGCCTGATTGAAAAAGAAGTTCGTTCAGTTTGGCTCAACTTGTCTTAACACATGATGATTTCTAGTTTCAGTATTTCTACATACTTACAGATAAATCATTTAATGACTTGCTATAGAATCTTCCCCAGTATCATTGTTATAACTTCTAATGTGTAGCTCTCCAAATCCTTCCTTCTCCATTTTTAAAATATATTTTCCTTCTCCAGTCTTATATTTCATATAGCAGGGATTTTGCAACAGCAGTAGTGGTTTGGCCACACCTTCAGAACTGGGGTTGTGCTCCATCTGAGCCTAGAGGCTGAACTAATTCAAAGTCAGTTGGTATTTCATAGCCATATTATATCAGTGAAACTTTACTTATGCTCCTCCAACCAGGTAGCTATTGTTACTTAGTACTGATGCACTAGTCATGGCCACACCAGTTTCTGTAGGAGGATCTGGGATTTTAAGAGGTGAACTATATGATGTAAGTATCTCTGATATTTAAGGCATGCACTTTTACAAAGTTCCAATGAGTACTGAAACAGTCTTTCTTATTTTGGCTACTTCCATTTGGTAAGCCACAAAAGAGAGAATAGGAGCCACATACTGCCTTGTTCCATATTTTTTGCATCCTTGATTTAAGAAAATCGCTAAAAGGGCTGTGAATATTTTGAATAATAAAGAATCTTGCAAATGATTCGCTGTTTCTTTGCTCTCTAGAATGCAGGCCCTCTTGGGAATCCAAACTGCATCCCATCACAAAAGTTGGTTATAAATGGTGTTTGAATAATGTACATTTCATATTTTAGTCTATCAACTTTATATTGGGTAGATCATTCATATTCTCATATTATTCTACTTTATAAGGTTGTTTTGCGACTACAAATCTGTCCTCAATTCTTACTGGAAGAATAGGACCGATTTAAGTAGTATCTTTTTCTCTCCAAGGCTTTAAAATGCAAAACATTGTTATTTGTTTGTAACTTTGTACTGAATTACAAGAAAGTACAAGAAGACAATGTAAGTGGAACTGACTATCTCTTTCACAATCAAGTATGTTTTCAGTAATGTAAAGATGCTTTTCCGGTTAGGCCACTCTCGCTAGTGAGCTTGAACTTTTCAAAGTTGCTTTTATTTGTGCAACTGTTACAGTCAAGGTTGCTTTTTTAAAAATAAAAATTGACCCGACTGTACCTAGATTCTAACAAGTTGTTTATAGAAAGAGATACCTTAAGTATAATTAGCTTTCAGCAATATATGACAACAATCTGCGCTAAACTAATTTGTTTTTCACATGACTAAAATCCTACATATATTTTTTTCAGAGTAAATTTTCTGTTATATCTAGCAGGCTTTCAAATACATACGGATCAGATTACACTATTACTATTTAAATAAATTAAAGCTTAGCTGAACCTACCTGAATGAAATGTCTGCATTGTATTAACATTTCATATAACAATTGTATTAACATTTCATATAACAATTTCTACTGTAATATATCTATATTTTGCTAATCTTTTGTTTTATGAATATCTGATATAGTACGTTCATGCTTCACACTTTTGAATGACTGCCATACATACTTTCCTCCCTGTTTAATTAATATAGTAATATTGAATATCATGAGATAAACATACATACATACTTTTGATGCTGCTCCCTTTTAGGGTAAGTACTGTTATATGGAGTGCAGAAAAAGAGTAATAAATATTAAGCCAAATAAATAAGAAAAAAAGCATAGTTCATTTATTATAAACTAACACTATTTATCATATCCCCTCATAATTTTCATTCCTACTTACATCGTGTCTACCTTACACTACTTCATACATTACCTTTTCTTTATACTTTCATCTTTTGCATTTTGATATAACTTCATTTAACTACAGCTTTTTCAGTCTTCACCTTCTCAGTCCATTCATTCTTCCTTAATATATTTGTTTTGCGATTTTATTCTCATTTATTCTCTCTATATAATCAAAGCATCTCACAGTGTTTTGAAAGCATTAGCAATTTTTTTATTTATTGCCTTTTCTTGTAGAAACCTTCTGGCACCTCTAATGAATAATTTTATAGAGTTTTTTCTTCTATATACATGTTTTATTAATGGTGTGATATATTTTAAATTTTGTCATTTGATCTTCGACTGTAAATGAATAAATAACAGAATTGTTACTTCTGTTAAACATTTTAATTAAATGTGATCATACCCAGAGTAGAAAGCCAGTGCGCTTCCATATTTAAAATACATGCATAGAAAGACATTAGCAAAAAAAAAAGTTACAGTCTAAATGTGTTATGCATATTTTATAGATGTAGTGATGAAACATTGTTAGGCAGGGTTTTTTTTTAAGGTAAAGTTGACCTATTTTTTCTATTTTCAAAAAGTGGCAGATAGATTTCCCAGCTGAACAAATTAACAGCTCCTACCTCATATATAATTGAGAAGCTTTGTCCATTAATTTATAATCTAGTTAATTATCCTAAAGAGCATGCATGGAGGGGATCTTTAGTATCTTGTTTCCTCAGAGAAAATGCTTGCATGTAACATTATACTGCCAAGGAGATTAATATTATAAATTAATGACTCAAATTTAGATAATAACTTGTAACTTGTATAGATATAAGAGATATAGCTCACAATTTGAGCCTTCACTTTTAAAGGTTTGCAGCAATTTCTTTATAATTTCTGTCTAGGCTGTTAATTTAGGTTAGCTTTTCAGTTGTTTAAATGGCATAACTCCTCAAGACTATTTACTATTAGTCCTGTAAGTAATCAGATCAGTTTCAGATAACATCAGATGTGCTGTGTTAGAAGAACTGAAAAAGATCCACCTGATGAGAACTAGGATTTTGGCATTGTAAAATGATAGCTGAATTGTTGAATTAAAGTCCACCCTTTCTTTTTGGACTATATCATCATCATCACTTACATCATGGTAGCTATAACTGAGATTGCTAACAAAGTTATCCTTGCTGATTGCTCACCTATATAACATAAATTTGGTTGGACATGACAAATACCCTATTGCTATAATCAGAGTGGTCAGTGTTTTGGTGGATAGGGGATATGAATACAGGTAGTCCTTGCTTAGCAACCACAGTTGGAACAACAACTTAGTCTTTAAGCAAAACAATCATCAAGTGAACAAAAAATCCCATGATTATGCTATGCTTATGATTTTATTTCACTTTTTCCTTTGTTTTACAATTATACAACCCCAGACAGCTGGATGAGCCCAAATGGCATGATAACTCAATTCACAAAGAAGCTGGATAAAAGGTCAAATGTATAGTCCTTTTTCTCCACTCCTCCACCCTTTGAAATGTTGATTTGGCAATGGAATAAATAGCAAGAAAAGACTGAACATTTTTATTTACGTTCATTGGAGGTAGTGTTTACAAGAGAGTAAGCATGCACTTTGAGAGGAATGTGGTGCTACTGGTTGTTTGCCTAGTATGCTCACCATGAGCCACTTAGGAGGCAAACAAAAACCTTTAGTGTGAAACTGATTAGAACCTTGTCAGTTTCAGGTAGCAGCTGCAGCCAACTATCCATAATCAACTAATTAATAACTAATTAAGGTTAAACAACTGGGCTTGTTAACTTTCAGTTAACACTTTTTCAAGAAGTACTTGCTGCTGAGAAAAGCAGCTCAGAAATAAATCACTTATTTAGGCAACACCTAAATAAGAGTATAGCATATAAAAACGGGTCAGGCACAAGACAAGGCCTACTAATTGAGTGTAATGGCAAATATCTGACTTAAAGACACTGCAAAGATCATAAATCTGGGCAATGGTAACAAAATTGCCTTTTCATCATCGTAATGAAGTCACTGTTCAAAGCAATTGCTAAATAAGAAATACTTGTACAAGAGATGCAATGGTTGGAGTATAATGCAAAATAGAGAGGCATAACATGCATAGGACTTTCTGCCAAGCTTAATAGGTTTGAGGAAGAATTTCAGGGCCTCCCTCCCTGTCTTTCTGCTACAGTTTTCACGTGTTTCCCATTTTAATATGGTGGAGAAAGCTCTCATCAATGTCCTGATTTACTTTTGAAAGGAAATATGAATGCATATAAAACAATGCTTATAGGCTTGGATTGATGGTAGTATCCTAGGTAATGCAAATATCTGTTATTTGGAATTAATAGGAAAAAAACCTCAGAACATGTACTTACCCATCTAAATAATTTCTTTCCTAAACAAAGTAACAAGAATGTTTTATGTAAATTAAAGTATCAATGTTTTTTTTATTTACATAGGATGGGAAAAGGGTATTTCATTGTGACTTCACTATGAAGATAATGTCCCTCTTTCCTGCTGTGTTTTGTAAGCCTTACATATAAAATTTCCCTCTCTACTTGAAATAGGGTCTTGCTGATTTGTACTCTCTAAAAGTTACCATCTGGCTTAAGGACAGAGCTTTGGAATACACTGGGCTGATACGAATTTCATTTTCTTACTGATAATTGGTCTGTATCTATTTGAAGAATATCCAGGTACAGGTTGATCTGTGTTCTTGGAGGCAGTAAGCTTCTCCATTTTGGCATAAGATTGGGAAAAGCAAACAAGCTACCAGTTTTGAATTACCTATATATAAAGCTTACATTTGAAAGCAAAAGTACTACTATCATTTCAGACTTACCTTCTTTAACAAATATTATTAATTAGCAGTTAGAAATTCTTTGAATGTTTGTTTCCTGTCTACTAAATAGTTTAGCCAGTTAAATTCATTCTCTATGGATGTTGTTGTTTTAACTATTTAGTCATGTTGAATTCTTGGTGATTCTATAGGAAAGTGCTCTCCATGTTACCCTGTCAAGCACAGCTTCTTTCAGTTGTTGGATGTTCATCTTTGTATCAGTTTTGATGTTATCAAGCCAGCGTGTTCTTTGCTTGCCCCTTCTTGTTCCATTAACCATTCCTAGCATCATTGTCTTCTCCAATGAATTTGCATACATGACATGGCCAAAGTAAATCAGTCATAGCCTTACAATTTTAGCTTCTAGTGATGTGTCTGGTTTTATATGATTCAGCACCATTCTGTCAGTTGCTCTGGCTGTCCATTGTATATGCAACAATTTATGCCAGCACCACAGTTCAAACGCGTCAATTCTTTTTCGATCAGACAGTAGGTCCAACTCTCATACCCGTACATCATTATAGGAAAGACTACTGCTAGAACTAATCTGATTTTTGTATTTATATCAATATCTCTGTTTTTTCAGATCTTATTCATCTTAACCAATGCAGTGCAGCCTAAGGGTATCTCTCTATTCTCTATGAATAAAGTACAGTGATTCAGAAAGTTCTCATCAAATATTGAGGGACTTCTGGGGAAGAAATGGCCTACTGAGGAAGCTTCCACATTTTGTGGAGCAGACACTTGATTCCCTTGATTCTCTCTGGAGAAAGAGAAGATGCAAGATTACCCAATTTGTGTTCCTCACAAGCAAACTGCAAGGCAGCGTTCTCCTGAAGTTGAGAGAACTGTCAGACAAAATAATTTACTATTTTTGCTCCAGGCTCACTTAGAGCCTTCAAAGGACACTTGTTTGCACTTCCTTTGCTAACCATCTTTGGAAATTGTTTATTAATTGCTTTAAAAAAGTTAGACACCTTCAAAATGACAAGGCAAAAAGCACTAAGTGAGTGCCTTAAATCTTAATATAAGAGCATGAAACTATAAACTTTACAAATTCAAAATAAACAGCAAAAAGCAAGAAAAGGTTTTGGCCGTAGCAAGTTTTAAATTGAGTGATTAAATTGAAAATCTGCTTACTTAATATTAAGTAAGTGCTTACTTCAATATTAAGACTCTGAAATTAATTTTAAAGAATAAATGAGAAAACAGAAAAATAACTTTTATTTTAGATACTGGAAATATAACAAGATAATCAACTTACAATGGCATTCAGAGATTTTGTTGAGGAATGGCAATGGACAATATTATATTGTCAGCTATATTGTGAGTTTTTATGCACAATCTGTTCCCAGAAGAAGTTGTTACATCATAACATATTACATAAAAAGATTTGAAAAAAATTATCTGACATCGTAGAGAGCAACGTGGGTAAGAATTCATTGCTGTATGTGCAAGAAAAATCTCCCAAAATTAAGAAGGAAATAAAAGTGCCAAATCAAGAGAGTAATTGGAATATTTTTTTCCTTCTGGATTTATAAAAGGGACTTGTTAAAATTTTGAAAAAACTTGAGGCAGAAGATAATGATAATTAAATGAATTAAAGAGCAAGATTGTTTTGTATAAAAAAGAAGGAATATAAAAATTGGCTTATTTAATCAGGATTAAAATGGGATATGTTGTTACATGAATGAGTTCTTTCTGGACTTGCTGACACCTGGACTAGAAAAGGTATTGTGTACAGTATTGGATTTGCTTACAGTTAAATGTTCAGATATTTACCATGTTTCACAGAAAACACAACCCACCCCAATAATAAGCCCAACCCTACTTTTTGGGAGGTGGGCCTAATTTTTCCCCTACCCCAAAAATAAGCCCGGGGGGGGGTGAGGTGGTTGCGGGGAGGTAA
>JANHFL010002636.1:54045-67490 GCA_032468155.1 Oxyrhabdium leporinum | reverse complement strand
GAGGAAAATGGGGAGGGGGGACTTTCCTACCTGCCATCCTTCCCTCAGTCCGTGCTGAGCTCCAGATGGACGCACACAGATGGGCTCCGGATGGACACGCACGCATTGCCTGGGGCTCCGTTTTGCCTTCAGAGGCCTGCCGGAGGACATCTGCAGCTGATAACAGAGGTCCGGATCGATACGGAGCTCTATTGGCTGCAGAGAGCTTTCCAGAGGGCGTGCAAGAAGTCTTTGGGACTACGATATGTTACTTGTGAGATTTTTTATTTTTTTCATGAGAAGTTGGACGGTCTGAACTACGGTGTTTTTTTTTACCGTAGTCCCACAGGCTTCTTGCATGCGCAGCGGAGAACGGACCTGGAAAGCAGGTTACTGAAAGGATGTCGCTGCCCTGGGTGTGGGGTGGGGGTGAGGGTTTAGCATGGGTGGGGGAAAAATTAGGGCACCCTTCGAAAAAAGGGCCTAGCTGTTTTTTCAGGGGGCAAAAGAAAGTAAGACCCAGTCTTATTTTCTGAGAAACACGGTAATTTAGTTTAGTTTACTGTATTGTCATTCCACCTCATACAACAAAATTAAATGGTGTTTATCAAATGTATGCAGAAGACCAGAAATGATGTGCCGGCAGACCAATTTCTCAAAGCACTTCATGATGATAGAAGTGAGTGCCACTGGTTTGTAATCGTTGAGGTTATTGATAGGGAACTTCTTTGGCAGCGGAACAATACTGGAAGCCTTCAAACAAGATGGAATAGTGGACTGGGAAAAAGATCGATTGAAGATCCTGGTAAAGACTCCAGCCAACTGATGAGCACAGTCTTTAAGCACTCAGCAGCCTTTATCAAGATTACAATTTCAGATATCTTTCTTTGGCAAGTAGCATTAGAAAAGTTTGTAGATATAGTTCCAGAACTCTTCCTCACCCAGGCAGATCTACTATATTACTCTTCTTGTAGAAATTGCTATATACTAATAAAGGAGAATAATTGCAGCGCACGGTTGAAATGAGGTGTGGGGGGCGGGGCTAGGTGATCTCTGAGCTTGGTTGTTTTCTTGCAGATGTTTCATTACCCAAACTAGGTAACATTATCAGCACTAGTAAGGAGGGGGTTTGCTCCACTATATATAGCAGATATATCCCACAGATATATATGTGATACATACACACACACGTGCTACATACCGTATCTCCACTACATTTATTCAGTCTAAGTGTAAGATCATCCACAATCACCAAAGAAGCAAGATAGTATAGTTACATATTTGGAAAAAAAACAAATGAGTGTTCTCCATACAGCAGAGCATAGTTTCTCAATCCAGCAAGTTTAAGATGTGTGGACTTAAACAACTGTAAATTGTTTTTTCCAATTTTCGATGTCCTTTAATTATAATATTCATCTTGTTAATATGCCACCCAAATTAGTTCACACAAGAGGAGAGCAATCATTTTAAATCAACCTTTCCTCTTCCTAATATTTGTTTGTTTATTAGAGTTGTACATTGCCTATCTGTATGTGTTGGGATTTTATTGTCAAAATTCCCAGTGAGCATCAACAAAGCCAATTCTAAGAATTGAAGCCAAACCAAAAAGGAGCAAATGGGAAGAAAGATCTAGATTTTATCCATTAAAAAAGTAACACTAACATTTTGGCCAGATATCCTAAATCGATTTTTAGTTGTAAGAGATGTTAGGGAAGGAGAGTTGAGGTCATTTATGTCTGATAACCAAGCAAAGCTGACAATTAAGGATCTTTTTCCAGCATAAGATATTAATGAAAAGAAACTGTTGGAAGAAACGTCCATCTGGATTCAGTTCCAAGTGGGAAGAAAGATACTGGAAACATGGAGACTGCTTGGAAAGATGGTTTAGTGGTGGCCAAAAAAAAGCACATGGGTGAGAGAGGGAGAGAGATTTATACCCTATGTTGGGCTTTGAACTTGCTTCCAGTTCCTGTGGCAAGAAATGTATCCTGATTGGTTGTCAGACTCCCATGGGGCCATGCAGGAGTAACTTTGTAGGTTTGTCTTGAGTCCCAAGCTTGGTTGAATCTTGCTGGGTGATGTAATGAAGGGGCTTTGGTCAATTCCTATTATAGCTTAATGGCTTTGTCCTTGTTTGGATCTGAGTGAGGACTAATCCCATTACCCTAGAGCTGAAGATCTTTTGTATTGTAGATAAGATGTCTTTTGTCTTTCTGGGGTTATTAACAAAGGTGGGGATTGCTTTCCAAGAGCATGTTTCTCCTTATCAAGGGAGGTATAATATTCTGCCTTTTTAATATTTCCTAGAATATTTCATTTTTCTAGGAGAGGGGTGGGTGCTAACTTCCTACAAAACAAAACTGAATTCTCCAAGGACTATAATTTGATACAAAGTCTTCATTCCACATGACACCAGATAATGCGTGACATAGCCTGCTTGTTCATACAGGTGTCGTTATAGGAATGTGGACATTTTTGCATTAACAATGAAACTGATCAGCAAATAGGTCTTTTTTTTTGTCTTTTGAGACGGCAGCATCTCTATTCATCTTTGTTTAAATCTGAGACATGATTCCCTTTCCTCCTGTTCCTTGTATGTTGTCAGAGCTTGAAAATAGATTTCTAACTATTCTTGGAATGTTCTACATTATTCTTTAATGAAGTTTTTTTTTCCTTGGGGGGGATTACCAAACTTCCCTTCATCGGTTTAAGGATTTATAGCACTTTGTTACAGTTCTGTTCAGAAATCAGCTTTCTTTGTACATGGCATGTCATATTTAGTTTCATCAGTGATTAAAAAGCTTTAGAATTAGCCATTTTAATAAATAGCTTTGGAACTCTCATGCATGAATCCAGGTGAGTTTATTTCAGAAAATGTTGTCATACTCATATTTTTAATGTACAGCTTTTTATGAAATGATAAATTCAAAAATAACTTAAGGAAACTGTAATGCTGGGTAAGACTAAACTTGTAAAATACAGAAACATAAATAAGTTACTTTCTAAGCTTGTAGAAAGCTTTCTGCAACTAAGGGAGCATTAATTTCTTGATAACTAATGATAAAACTCATTTATCAGTAAACCTATAGCAAATCATGAATGTATACCAGGAATTTCCATGTCCACAAATGTGTTTTAGGCATAAGATCTGCTGCATTTTTTCAAAACATTTATTTAACATTTATATATCAACTTCAATTTTGTTGATGTTAGATTTGCCTACTGTTTGATACATCCATCCTAACATATTATCAATGTCTGTTCAGTTCATGAAGGTATTGTATTATCAGTGTAATAGCTGCTGATTTACAAATCTAATCATCTTTTTTTTTAGCTTTGGCTGAGACACAGCACATGAAATTTTATTTTCGATATGGTTTTTTACAAATAACGCTGATGGGTAGTTGTATATTTACAGAAAGCTGAATTTTTATAGTTAATTTGTTAAAAATTACAAATATAATAAAAACTAATACATTTTTAAAGGTGCAGAAAGAAAAATAAAATATAGTAAAGAAAAAATAAGTATACAGTAAAGAAAAAGAAATATAAAAAAAAATTGACTCCTCTCTCATCATCAAAAGTACGAACAATTGTAAGAGAAAGTTATCACTTTCTCTTAAAATACAGCAAATAGCCTCTTCTTCCCATAGCCCATCTTTTATCTATGTAAACAAATCCTTAAAGCCTCATTGTTTCAATCCTGATGTCAGCAAAAGGCTTGCCAGAGATAACATATCTGTTTTAAACTTGATTAAATAAACCGTATTTGATTTATATTTCTTCCTTTCACTTGTAACAATCTTGATCTTTAGTGCCTTCAAATCTTCCCTTCAAGATTTCCTGGACGTTGATTTCTTTTTATATTTTCTTTGCCCCTTCCTCTTCAAAATTATTCAAAGCTTTAATAAGACTCTTTTTAAAATCCTATTGGAAAATTATCCAAGCCACTATCTTGGTTTGTTAATATTCCTTTTAATTATTATGACAGCTTGTAACCTTTGTATGTCCAATGTAACATATTTTTGCAGTTCATTCTTGTAGCCTGTTATTTTTAAATCCAATTCAAAATCAGTCTCAACCATGTCAGGTAAAACTTGTTCCACTTCTATAACATTTTAAACACAACTTTTCTATACAGGCAGACAAAATTAATTTCAGGGTCCAAAAATATTCTTCAATATGTCCAGTGTTAAAATAATTTGTTTCTTCCTATCAGTTGAATTTAACCATTCTTCTTTCTAATCTATCGTTCCTTCTATTTTCCTCTGGCATCCAATTTTTAAAGTTTTATGTTCTTTAAAAAAAACCCAAACATCAAAACAAAAGCATTTTCTTACAGAAAATATTCTTTAAAATCAATTCCAAAATCTCCTCTTAGATTTATTTGTACCCTTAGTCTATTTGTAGCTTTTTTTAAAATCCCCCTTTTGCTATTTATTCCAAAAACATTTTAAGTCATTAAATTTGTATTTTGAATGTCTTTCACTAAGGATTGAAAAAAAATGACCCAGTGTTGTAAAACTTGTCAATACAAAGTTTCATAATAGCTGAAAAGGTTAATAAGTTATTTCCGAAAGTGATTAGAAGGAAGTATGCAAAACCAGTATCCTTTTAATAGTGCCAACCATGATTTGAGCAAGACGGCTATTCCCTCATGTCCCAGAGCTCTAAACCTATTGTTTTACAGTCTCCTCATAAGAAGCAACTGTTTGGAGCACGTTGATAATCTCAAATCTCCTTGTCCCGAGACAAATTACAAAGACCTGATATACTTGCCAGCTCTTTCTTCTGCCAAAATCATCAGTGCCATGTTTTGTGGAGCAGTCTTCAGTTTGCCATTTCATTCCTGGAAGACTTTTTTTCATTGTAAAACTACATTCCATAGTACTTTGAGGTGGTTATATAGTTTGTAATTAATGCCAAAAGAGGACATTATTTTTTTGTTGCACAGACTGTTTTTTCTCAAAATTAATAATTCAGTTTTGTGCATGAAAATATCAGGAAGTTAATCAATTAGAAATTATTTGGAGGAAAGATATGAAGGACATTTTAACTTAAGGATATTAGTTTCTCAGATCTAGGTATATGTTAGTAGATAATAAAATTATTGATAAGATTGAGATTGAATATTAAGGCCTTTAGCAATGTGTCAAACTCTAAGCCTAAATATATAATTAATTCACTGAGATTGTTTGTGGTTGCTAATATTATCAGGTGTAATTAGTGTAGCTGGTTGCTTTGAAATCCTAGAAAAAATGTTGAGATACAAGTGTTTAAAAATATCACAACTAGAGTGTAGTTGTTATATAATACATTTAAACTGATGAACGCTCTAATATCACCTTGAAAATTTCACAAATCTCATATAGCAATAGCACTTAGATTTGTATACTGCTTCACAGTGCTTTACAGCCCTTCCTAAGCAGTTTTACAGAGTCAGCATATTGCCCCCAACAATCTGGGTCCTCATTTTACTGACCTCAGAAGAATGAGAGAATGAGTCAGCCTTGAGCCAGAGAAAATTGAACTGCAGGCAGCCAGTAGACAGCAGAAGTAGGCTGCACCACCACGGCTCGTAAGAAAATCCTGAAATACTTTGAAATGTGTTATACTCTCAATAATTTAAAGTTATCATTAGCCTCTCGCTGATCACAAGAACAGTATTGCTAGAAATTTTAAAGTAAATTTGTATGAATAATAGAAAGTGATTTAAAAATCTTTTAATTTACTTGTTAATTATATTAATTATACTTTAAATATATAAAACAATATTTTACAATCACAATTAAATAGTTTTTAAAATTAGCATGCAAAATAAATTACAGTATTTCAAAATTTTAACAGTATGGAATGTTGACAAGTCTGCAAGTTTTGAATTTTATTTATCTATTAAATTTTTATGGCTACCCAGGTCACAGGTGATTCCAGGCAATATACAGCAAAAAATATAAAACCACAAACATGTCCAAAATAATCATGTAAAAGGTTTTTTTATATTTTCTTTTTGATTTTGTCTGGAATAAAATATCAGTAAATGATACAAAAATGTTTTTTAAAAAACATAAAATATGTATTGGACCTGGAATCTCAATTATGAACACCTTCCTCTTTTAAAAGCCATGTAACTTATCTCTTGAACTCCTTATAGAAATGGTTTTTTTTTAAATCTAAGAACATTTCTATAATTGATAGTTTAAGAAAGTAATATTTCTTTCTAATAGGTCGTACTGCAGTTCTTCATGTTTTCATATAAGCTTACTGAAATTCCACTTTCTGTTCTGGAAACAAGTTTCCAACCGATGACTTGGTTTTTTGCTTTTGTTTGTTTTGTTTTTGCCTTCAGAAGTTCTTTCTTAGTCTGCTTGGTAAATATTATGAAGAAAGAACATATGTTGCTTTACTTCAAATGTTATATTTATTATTAAATTCAAAAAGGCAGTTGTGCAACAGTCTTTGTTGAGGTGTGTGGCAATAAACAGTTCCGCCCACCCTCTTTCAGACAAATATATATGTAATATGGTGTGTTTCAGAATGAAGCAAAAAACTATCAGAAGCAAGAAAAAAAATGTAACAATTACAAGGACTAGTAGGAAATGGAGTAAATGTCTGTGTTGTATTATTGTTTCGTATAAAGGTTTCTTTAGAAAACTAACACATTAAATGTATTTCCTTGTATTGTTCCAGATATCATTTTTCTCAATATAGCAGTTTTTTCCAAATTGCTAGCTCCTGTTTAAAGTGCACCTGGAGGCCATGACTAGAGGGGCCTTTTCCCAGCTCTGGCTGATATACTCAATAAATGACAACTTGGTTTCAGTAACTCATGCTTTCATTATAAGGGACGTCAGCATTTTGATATCAATGATGGGATAAGTTTTGATTACTTAGTGTTTTAATTGATGCTTAATTCCAATAAGATAAGTGCAGTGTGATTTGTGGGAATATTTATATTGGGATGAATGTCCAACTTTCTGTGATGGAACCGGAGATTTATAGCACTTTAAGCTTGGAATTGCTGCCTAGGTGGAGAAAGTAACTGCATGTGAGTTTTACTTCTTAAAATGGTGTTATAAGGTTATGTTATAAGGTTATGTTTTGGACAAGAAAATTTAACTACAGTACCTTCGTAACTTCCAGATCAACTGTTTGGATGCCTTTTCTGTCCTTTTCCTTTCACCTCTCAGAGTCACTTGTTAGTGAAATATAAATTAAATAAATAAAATGCTTCTTTTACACACTATTGTCAAGTTGGCCAATGGATTTCTATAAGATAAACAGGCAGAATATAAATGTTTTTTCATAACCTATGTAAGAGTTGACAGTTAATTTTTTTCTCATTTATATTTTTCAGATTGAAGAAGGTAGCAAAGCTGCAGCTGTGGATAAATTGCTGGCTGGAGATGAGATTGTCAGCATCAATGACATTAACCTCTCTGGCTTCAGGCAAGAAGCAATCTGCTTGGTGAAAGGCTCACACAAGTTTCTAAAGCTTGTGGTAAAAAGGTAAGAAGATCACAATATGCAGTAGCAAAAAGTAAAATTGGGTTTTGTTTGGATGTTGTTAATTTAATGACAATGAATAATGTTTACAGAAATACCTTTGCCACTTCACAAATTTCTGTGTGCATTTGCTAAAGTAACAACTCTTCTTTAACATATTGTATTTTTAAATTGCTTCAGAAAGCTAGTCTATGTTGTCTTTTATTCTTGGGGAAAGATTACTTCACAATAGGTCGAGAAAACTTAGGGTTTGTTCTGTAGCATTTCTAAACCAAAACAACTGCAAGGTAAACATCTGGCTTATACATATTTTAAGTCTCATCACTTATGACTGTGACAGTTTTGGGGAAATGCACCTCATGTGTAGAAATGATGCTTTCCTGGGTTTAATCATTGAATGATTGTGAGAAATATTCCTTCTTATTCCTTTTGTTATAAAGTGTGATATTCGTATCTCCATTGCAGTTTTTATATGTGTAGGCTTCTGCTTATAAGACACTCTAACTCAGTTTGGAGAACTGTCCATGTATTCAATCTACAGTTCTAATATTCCTAATAACCAGTAGCTTCAGAAGTCTGGGGTTTGTTGTCCGTGCACATATTATTGAGCTGCCTTTTAAGGGGGATCAATTAGCATACCTGACAACTTGACATTTAAACACCTTAATTGAAGCAACATTCAGTACGGATGAGTTTCACATATTACATCAAACCCAGAGGCTACCACTGTCCCTAATTAAGGAAGCACAACCTATTAGCGCCAAAACTCATTGTATTTACCAGTTTGTTTGTAATTCCAGAGACAATTAAATCGGCAGAAATGATAGGTGTTTTGCTTTCAGAATAAAGGAATATCTTCCAAAATGGGTCCAAACAGCCTTGAGTAATCCAACAACAGCAAAAAGTTCTATGCCATCGGAACTCTCGTTTCCTGTGGTTTGCTGAGGCAGTTGCCATTAATAATTTGAAGCCTCCTTTGTGCATGCAGAGACGGCTTTATGTCAATCAACACCTCCCGTGGGCATAAGGCTTGCCATTGGTTGCTTTCCTGTATACATTATAGGCTTAATTAATTAATGCTCTTGCTAGCTCTTATATTTGAGGCTGATTTTAACTGTATTATTGTAATGTAGGTACTGATAAGTCAATAAGAAATGCTTGCATTTACCTCTGTTCATCTTTTGACTGTATTGTTTAAATTATTAAAAGGGACTAACTGTTTTAAATTTCTCCTTTTGTTTTTAGTTTGTTTTGCTAGCCCTCTGCTAGCGAAAACAAAGCTGGGGGGGGGCATGCGTGGCCCCCCAAGCTCTGTTTTTTCTGGCAGAGGCACTGCAGGCCAGTCCTTTGCTGTTTCCAGGCCAGTCCTATGGGCCAGATCCAAGCACCCCGCAGGCCGGATCCATCCTGCGGGCCTTGACACCCCTGATGTAGATAGAGTAATGGTTTTCGTGATTTGAATGATTTATAAAACGATTTCCAAGTAAATGCCACATAAGGGAAGAATTTTTAACTTTTTAAATGTTTATATAAAGGCAAACATTTCTAAAATTTTATGTTAGCCACATATGGTAGAGAAGTAGGAAGTGATAGGAATGGAAAATCAAAGAAGCAGTAAACAGATGTCAGAATAACAGCAAATATGAATAGTTTCTGGGAGACTTACCAAAAATTATATATCAAAAAAACCAATAGGTTATAACAAAAATCCATCTGGTCTTGAATATTTGATGGTATTTTGGATTCTTACTGGAAAAAGAGAAAAATTAATATGTCACCTATTCCCTAAGCTGCAGAGAATTTTTATTATATATTTATTTCAATTCTTTTAAACGTTCTATAGGATATCTCATTGCTCAACTTTAAAGATATATCTTCTCCATGTAGTTATGACTGTTTGCCATTTCTGAATGATTACATTAATCTGTATCTAGATATTGGCTCTGTTTTTGTTGCTGTGTTAGCAAATATATTACACGTAGTCCTCAGGTTATAATCATAATGACTATCATGGTGGTAAATCGGGTCACCCACTTGGCCAACTCAATTTTATCACCTTTCTGCTATGGATGTTAAACAAATCTCTGCAGTCATTAAGCAAATCAATGATTTGTTACAGGCATGTTTTTACTAGAAGTAAATGCTGTTGGTTTTTGGCAAAAAATGTTGTAAAATATGGTCATGAATATGTGATGCAGTTGCCAAGCACCCGAAATGTGGTCACATGATCATGGGGCAACAATTGGAAGTTTGAATCCGGTTGTAAGTATTCCCAGGGAGATTTGTTGTAACTTCAAAGAGTTGTTAGGTGACCGGTCCTAAATTGAGGGCTACTTGTAATGTATTTATATATTTAGTAACCTATCTTGCTGTGCTGCAAGTTTCAATGGTGTTTTGGACAGACTGAAAAAAATTGCCAGTAAAATTTTGCCATCATCTATATCTATTGTTTAGCTTCACTCTTCAGTTACTTTGAAACAGACGATCATTAGAATTTCTTAGGCTACTCAGTCAATTAATTTGATGCTGCAGCCAATGAAATCGTCAATAGCAGAAACAAACCAGACCCAAGTCACAAGGTACCAGTGAGTTGCTCTCTTTTTCCTCATTATGCTGCAGAATATATTGAGAATTCCTTCATAAGTGTTTGAATGAGAAAAGCAACCAAATTAAGATATTAGTCTTTGTTTTCCAGAGTGTCTCCTGGTGGCAAAATACATTTTCTTTTTGAAGTTCTGAGCATTACTCTGAACCTTTTCATAAATTTTTAAAATGCAGTTTGTAGTCAACCATGCAGTGTGCTTTGTGTATGCGGAAATACTGAAATAGTGAAGATATTAGTTTTCTGTCCTTATAGTGCTTTGTTTAAACTAATTGCCAATAAAAAATAAGTGAATTTTAAGTCTCCCTATGTTAAAAATAGTTTTAAATACGCATCCAATCCTTAAACTCTTAGATCTGGAATTGATAATCTCTTTCTGCATGCAGCACTTCTGAGATATTTATTCCCAAAATGATAGGGTGAGTTCAGGCACTTAGGAGGCATGTTGACTTTATGTTAAATATGTGAATCTATGAATAAAATGAAAGTTTCATGTGGTGTTGAACTTCCTTTTAACACTTTAATTTTTATACGAATGAAATGGTGCAATCAAATGCACAGTGTAAACAGTACTCTTTGATTTATTGTTTTGGACCTGCTAGAGCAAGTACTGTATGTTGTTTGCTCTTTTGAAAACATTGTAGGAAATGCTATTCATCTAAAAAGTATGTAACCTTCCTCTCCCTCCACACGCAGTTTTGGAGTCTTTCCCCATATCCATTGTGAGAGTTCCATGTTTGTTTTGTGTTTGTAATTGTATTAAAAGAACACCAAAATAAGCTAACTAATATGTGTAATTGCAGTCTGCTCTAACTGTTAAACACCTAACTTGATTTGTATATTTTAGTGCAGTGGAACCTGATTTAGTACTTATTAAATGACCTTGACAGCACTGGTGTCAGCCTTGGAAGCCATATTTTTCTTAAGGGCTCTGAGGCTGCCATAATTAGTGCCTGGGAATTTGGGAGGGTGGATATTCATAGAGAGCTGGAAGATTAGATACAGCAACATTCTTTCACAGAGTGTCAAGGACAAGTTAACCTGCACCTGGAAGAGGAGTGTTTGGAGGAATGGCTCCAGTTAGGATGGCGTTTGATTGGGCCATGTGATGGATGATGGGTGCAGGGGGATGGATAATTGATTTTCTCTTGGGGAGGGAAAACTGAAACTTTCAGATTCAGGTTTAGCCAGATGCGCCAATATGACTTCTTCAGTAAAGTTTCTTACTTGGATGGACTTTGTTTCTGAGTGCTGAATGGAAATAGGGGCGTTTCATTGGAACGCTGACAACTTGTGGATTTGTTCTTTTATCAGTTAAATGTTCATGGTGATAACAAATATATTTCCATTATGGCAATAAAAACAAAAACTGCTAAATTTCTTACCTCATCTTTAACAGAAAAGCAGCATATCAGTCTTTTCTCCAGATTGCTGAATAAACCATATATCAATAAAGGAAAATATTTGTAGCTCAGGTTTGAAATGAGGGGATCTTGATGCTCTCTGTGCTTGGTTGTTTTCTTGCAGACATTTCATTACGCAGACTAGGTAACATCATCAGTGCTAGTCTGATTATATTACTTGGTTTGGGTAATGAAATGCTTGCAACAAAACAATCAAACTCAGAGAGCACCAAGGAACTTTCAGAACCATATATCTATTCCTTCTTAAAATTTTATAGGAAGTATTATAGAGTATCTTTACGTCAATGAAGACTCAATCATCCAGGCCAAAGGTGTCTAAAGGTTGACTCATGGCAACTGAACCAAAGTTTGTTAATCTGAGACATTTTGTTGCTCATCCAAGTAACTTCATCCATCAGAGGAAAATTAATTAGGGAGAGTCAGAGTGTTGTTGGAATGTACCAACTCTTGTCAAGACTTATTATACAGTACCTTTCCTATTGTTGCTACACTGACTACAGCATTTCATTATTATTTTGATGATTTTAATGTTTTTAATGCTGTAATAGTTTTATGCTGTAAGCTGCCCAGAGTCAATTGATATGAGATGGGCAGTAAATAAATTTCATAATTAAATAAAATTTAAAATATGAACCTTCATAAAAATATGTCACATAAATAAAATGAAAGCCAACTGCAGTGAGGACAGAAGCAGTTATGGGGTAGCTACCCAAGATAAAGGCAATTGCTATAATAGTATATTTCTTCATTTAAAGTCCTAGTACACAAGTATGCACATTTGGATTTTTTAAAAATAAATACATTGCTGGAAGCTGCAAGGTTCCCATTATAAGTAGGTAGGTAAGGAGGTAGGAACATGTGCACTCATTGGGAGACGGATTAATTTACCTTAGAAATATCTCTGTTCTGCAAGAAAACAATAAAGTAAGATTTCTTTTCCTTGTGGAGTTTTGGGGTAACAAAAGATACTTATGACTGGTATGGCATATATGTAAGAGATACATTGTTTCATTAAACTGAGAAATGAATTATACTGGAATGCACATTTATTTGAGTAACCATCTATTAAATGTGGTTAAGTCATGCTTGCTCAGAGGAAGTTAATTGGAAGGTCAAGATGAATCAGTACAAAATAAGCTTAATTTTGGATTCTTAGCTATTGCCTTTTACAATGTATGGCCATTTTTTCATCATAAATGTATATACGTTTGTGTTACATGAGAAAAGAAACAGTTTTGTTATAGAAAACAATCTGCTGGTGAGGATGTTGCTTTTATTTGTTTAATAGATTTTCCCTTTACTTTTCAGACACTATTGTTTTCTGAAAGCAGTTTACATCAGTTAAAACACAGGTTCTAGTCTCTGGTGTACAGTGTAAAAAGTTAAAACATATATACTATTTGTGGATTAATTGTTTGTTAATCTTTTGTTCATTTAAATCATGCAAAATAAACATTTGATAAAGGTGATGTAGGGATATGGTTTCAGCAGATACAGGCTGAGTTGGCTAAGGAGTGGACATGATGTTTTGATTCAAGAAGTTCCCATTTCAGGCACTTATAGTGTCTTATGTTTTCCATAACTTTAGCAATTAATTGTGATAGTATAATTGCAGGAAAATTAAGGTTTATTTTCACCTATTAAACTAGAGGTTATTTTATCCACTATTTAGGTAAGCATGGCTTTAGTGTCATATCTTCAGTTAGGGTGATACATTATTAAGGAAGGAAAATAAGAGCAAGACAGACTGTCCCAAAGGTGTTTTTTCAGGAGGCAACTGGACTTTCTTGTTTTTTTCTTCAAAGACGTTTCTCTTCTCATCCAAGAAGTGAAACAAAGAAACAAACAAGAAAACCGTCTTCAAAGAAAAAACAAAGTCCAGTTGCCTCCTGAAAAAGCACCTTTGGGACAACCATGACCTGGATGACTGAGAATCT
>JANHFL010002636.1:21043-38722 GCA_032468155.1 Oxyrhabdium leporinum | reverse complement strand
CCCCCGTCCTACTCCTCTAAGATATATGCAGCTGGCAGCCTTGAGGGGCCCAAGGTAGTGTTCAAGGCTGACAGATGTTATATTTGGTTTAAGCTAAATCAGCAGAAGGCGGGATACTTTGTGGACTTCAGGCAAATCCACAAATGAAGGGGTGTGTAATAATATGTTTAAGGAAACTAAAACTTGATGATTTGTTGCGTTACCATATTATAAAACTGTGTTTTCAGGGAACATCAACAGAAGCAAAGAGGCAAACTGAAAAATCCGGGAAAGATGAAGAGCTTATTTCCTCTGATGCAAAATCAGATGAAAGCAGCTGCAATTTGAGGTAAACAATGGGTTTTTTCTTGAAGTCTTAATAGCATATATTGCAGAAAATGTTTAGTCATATATTTTCTGGGAAGAACAGAAGCTGTTGAATCTATTTTTAATATTCCTCATTTTGTAAAACGTGCTTCTAAAAGAAGATAAATGTTGAAAATTAAGTACGTATATTCTATTTTGATGCTATAGAAATATTTAAATTTGTGTTGTTACTAGTAGAGGAAATATTTAAAATATTTCATATCTTAAATAAGTAAATTGTTTTTCTTACTAAAATTAAGCTGAATAATTTCTGTCAAAAATAATCACTCAAATCTATTTTTATGGAGAAGTTAAGCACATATAGGAAATCAATGGCACTTGATGAAAGTATTTAGATTTTCTGAGGAGCCCCCTTTTACGTAGTAATGTATTTCAAAGTTGTTATTCCTGTTGCTTGGTATGAAAGTTATTTTAAACCAGAGAATTGTGTTTGTGTTTGAATAGTATGAATAGTATTTTAAATTTCTGCTGTCTAAAAATGAAGTGAAACTTTCAATCTTTTCCTTGTGGCCTGCCAGAGAAGGGGAAAGAAAAAAATAGGGTTGCACAAAGCAACATGGCTGAGATTTATTCAGCCAAATGAAGCTTCTGTGTGTTTGAACTTGCCACCAAGTGTTCTGTGTTTATTTGAATAGTGCTAGCATGTCACTATGTATCACATTACTTTTGTAAAGCTTAATAATCAAAGTTGACAAACAAGATAACAAACAGTGAAAGATTCTGAGAATGGATGGCCAAATTACAAGGAGAGACACATATAATTGAAGGTTCCACTGTTTTACAATAAATATACAACTGCATGAATGAAAGTAGGGTAAGATCTCACTGGCATCTCTTTTACATGTATTATAGTAGTGTTTTGTGTTTTACTTCATAATCAATAGGCATAAGGAAGTTTTTTTAAAGATGTGAGCATGATGCAAATGCTGTATAGCATTGTAAGTGGGATAGAAGCAGTTATTTAAAAAGTTTATTTAAATATCTCACAATTGAATTGTGGACTGCCAACTACTGCTATGTTGTAGATGTTATTGCTGTTATCATCATCAGCAAAGATGTAGAGCTGCTAGAAAACAAAGTTTAAATGTTTTAGAAATGATTCTAGAATAGATCATAAGTTCAATCTTTCATAATTGTACATGGTTAATTTACTACAATATATATATATATATATACAATATATCTATTTCTGGAGGACTTTGAACCATATGGTGTATCTTCTTAAAAAGTGATTGAAGCCTGGGAAACAGGCCCCTCATCAGTCAACAGGAGTGTTGATTTACTGCCAGCATATCAAGCACTTAAAAGGTGAGCAAACGACAGCCAACGACTTAAAGGCAAGCCATCAACACATCCCAATCAGCATCTAAAAAACCACATACAATAGGCACGATATAAATACCACACACAGAACAGTACACACACTGCTAGAGAGAAGTTCCTTGAAGATGGGCTCCAACACGAGTCCCGAAGCTCAGTAGACAAAACCTCTGGTCACAGTGACCAACCCAGATTGGATCCTGCTTCTTAAAAACTTATTTTTAATTATTTAATTAATAATTTAAGAATTGAATTGTTCCTAACCATTCAGGATTAGAAACATTTCTTTCTTTTTGAATTTCCGTCTCACCCTGCACCAGGCAACGGACTGGGGATTAAGGGCCCCTGGTTTACAGTACTGTTGAATTATTCTGCTTTTAAAGTTTCAACTAGGAAGAAGCCAATTTGGGTACGGGTATTAGGTGTTGTGTAATATGTGCAGTACCAATGACACACAGTCATAATATAAAAAGTTTATTTTCTATTTTTGATAGATTTACATTTCACTCTAATATTAGAATGCTAGCAATGAACAATCACAATAACCTGTAAGAAAACACAAATTCTTAATAATTGGCCATGCTAACTGGGATTGCTGAGAATAGTAGTTCAACAATATTAGAGGCCCATTTATATATAAAGCATGACATGTTGATAATCAAAACTCAGGTTTTTGTAAACTCCTTTACTAAGTACTCCAGGATTCTTCTGGAGGAATCAGTATGTGTATAATTATTGGCACATGCTTTTTATTAGCGTTATTTGTTATCTAGGAACTTGTACCCGTGGATACTTTATAAAAGTTGAAAGTTTTCCTTTCCTGTACAATTAAAAAAACATAGTAATGTCAAATCTAAGCACAAAAGCATTATACCAAATCAGTTTTGTAGAAGAATATTTTGTTATTTTATTTTTAATATTCCACAAATACAGGTAGTCCTTGATTTATGATCATAACTGGGACCAGAATTTCCATTGCTAAGCAAAGTGGTTGTTAAGTGAGCTGTAACCAGTTTTACAACATTTTTTGCCATGGTTGTAAAGCAGATCACTGCAAGTTGTTCAGTGAACCACACAGTCATTAAGCAAAACCAGCTTCCCACATTGACTTTGCTTGTTGAAAGCTACTGAGAAGGTCACAAATGGCTTTCACATGACCCCAGAACATTGTAACTATTGTAAACACATGCCAGTTGCCAAGCAGCCTAATTTTTATCATGTGACCAAACGGAGGCTCCCTATTTACATCCATGCTCCCCACCCCAAACTAGCACATGAAGTAATAGATTAAAAAAAATAGGAGAAGAATAAAACACAGATCAGAATAACTAACCAGAACACAAACCATGAAGCTACTTCAATACTGCCAACATACCTTCTTAATATTCAGAAGGGCATGAGCAAATAAAAGGGACACCCATGGGATCTCCAGTATCAGGTGTCCTTGCAGAAACTGTCCTGTGTGAACTAGAACACTCTTCATTTCAAAACTACAGATCTACACTTTGGTGCCACTACGTGGACAACACATTTGTCATCATCAAAAGAAATGCACTGACGGACTTTCCTATACTACTGAACTCCATCTTCCCAGACATATAATTCACAATGGGGGAAGAAGCAGCTAGACAGTTACCATTTTTAGATGTGCTCTTCAACAGGCAGAAAGATGAAAGCCTAGAAACCACAGTTCATAAGGCCATCAACATTCCATGCATTCTTAGTTTCAACAGTAATCATACACTGTCACACAGAAAGAGTTGTGTCAGAACACTATATGGCAGAGAACCCACAGTAGCACCCAGCAAGCTAAACAACTGGAGAGAAGGTACCTTCCTGAACAATTCAAGCATAATGGGTACCCACAAGTATTTATTACAAGATGCCTGCACAGAATGCAAAGGAAGAAAAAGTCTGTAGAGATTCTCAGTCATCCAGGTCATGGTTGTCCCAAAGGTGCTTTTTCAAGAGGCAACTGGACTTTCTTGTTTTTCCTTTTGAAGACATTTCGCTTCTCGCCAAAAATCTTCTTCAGCTCTGACAGGACAGTGGGGAATGAAAGGATTTATATTCCTTGCAGACAGCTGGTAATCTGCATCCTTTTAAAGGGTCGTTAAAGCACCAGGAGGTTTATCTGCATCTTCAGGGTCACCTGAGTATGCTCTTGGTTCCTGTACTCTGAAATTTTTCCTCTGGAAATCCATACATCAAAAACATTTCGGGAGCAGTAGAACACGTCTTCCAAGATCTGCAAGTGGGCATTGCACAGTTCCCAGAGTCTACCATATGAGGACAAATTATGCATTGTAAAGATTTCTTGGAGGTGAGAGATACTTCCAATGTTATATACCGGATCCCCTGCATGGATTGCCCTGTGACTATGTAGGACTAACAGGGAGGAAGCTAACCACCAGATTGCAAGAACACAAGCGAGCAGTTAGATAAGGAGACCCGACACTCATTGGTTTAAACTCATTGCAATGAACAAGGACACACATTTAATTTCGCAGCTACTAAGATTGTTGGCCATGCAAGTACAAAGATAGCTGGGGAAATGATTGAAGTCTGGAAAATGGGCCCCTTGTCAGTTAATAGGAGTGCTGATTTACCACCAGCTTATCAAGTACTTAGTAGTCAAGGGCTTGGCAGCAGAAGGAAACGGCAGCCAACTGCCAGCCATCAACACACCAATCAGCCACTAGGAAGCATCACATAAATACGACTCACTGAATAGCCCAAATCACGTATTCCAGTAGAGAGAAGTTCCTTGAAAATGGGCTGCACCATGAGTCTGAAAGCTCAGAAGAATAAATCTCTGGTCCCAGTGACCAGTCCAGTTTCAACCTTGCATCATTATCTTGAAACGCGTATATTTGCCTTCCTTCATGTTAAAAGATTCCTTATACTGCCATTAAAGCCTGTGGATTGGGCAGCATTGGGATAAAAATGTTGCATTTGAAAACCAGAATATATTTATGAAACTGGAATTTTTGAGAGGTTTAAAAAAAACATACACACACAATACTTCAAAATTTAAAGCCTTATCTCCCCAGGTCAAGAATTTCTGATTACATAAAGTGCAAGAACTTTTTCCTGTTGAGGTTAAAGTTGGCAATACTTGTATGAACTTCTGAGTCACAGAAGAAAGCAAAAGCAAGCCACTTGTTTTGGGGCATGACTTTGAAAACCAAAGCCATCTGTATGACAGGCAGTGAATAAAGTTTGGAGCAGATTTCATTTTTCTGTTTGGGTTGCAAGGATGGAATCTTCATGAAACAAATTGAATAGAAGTTAATATATATTGCAGTAATTTAAAACAATTTATAAATAGAGAAGATTTCTATTGCGGGAGCTTGATTTTATTTGCTTTCAGTGAAAAGGGTCTCCTTTATGTAATCTTTCTTCGTTCTTATTTTTGCAATACTGATCATGACTTTGTGCAGATATCTTCACTCTGAAATTAACTGAAACTTGCCCCTATTGATTGATTAATTGAATTTATATACCAGACATCCTGATACCCAAAGCAACACAGGTGGTATTGAAGCACTTGTCTTACATGTTTTCATGTAATATCACAATGGGTAAACCACTGAATGATGATTCAGTGCTTAATTAAGTGGAATTGGTTCATCTAGTCCTGTTAGCTGCCTGATTACCTGGAAGGCTGGCACATTCCTTCTTTAGCACTTGATTCTTTAGCAGATTCCTTCTTTAGCAGTTGGTATTTGTGGGAGAAAAATTGGCTTAGTGACCTCTTACTTCTAGAGTGGGGTTTGGTTTTATATCTCCTACTATTTAACATCTATATAAAGCCACTGAGCAATAATCCATCAGTTTAGTTTGCACTATTATCAATATGTGATGATATTCTACTATACATTGTTACCTAGGGCATATCAAATTTTTCAACTTTCAATTTCCAAACATTAGGGGTGCTCAAACGTTGTGACATGCCTTGGGGTTTGTAAAGATATTTTAGTTACTTTAATATGATTTAGATGTTGTCAGCATTCCAAGTAATGCACCCATAGAAATTAGAACTCGGAGGCAGGCAAGTTCCTCAAAGAACAGTTTTATTGGGTATATCATATTGGCACAACTGGTGAAAGCTGACTCCAAAAGTTCCTGTGGCTTTCACCTAATTAAAAGTAAAAGTTTCCCCTTTCCCCCCAAGTCACTGGTCATGCTGTCCAATGCAAGAGCTGGCCAGTTGCTTGGTTACTTCACTTAAAATATTTAATAAAGTAATTTAATAAATGCATATTTTGATTTAGAAATTAAATGTGCAGAATCTATGATTGTAGGAAAGCATTTTTATATTTAATTTGTAAGAATATATTTACTATTAGATTTATATCCCATTTTTCTTTTGTACAGTTTAAGACTGTATATACAATTCTTTCTATTTCCTATTTTTCCCAAAACAATCCTATTATTGGGCTGACAAAGTGACTGGGCCAAAGTCACCCAGTTAGCTAAGGAAGATCTAGAATTCAAAGTCTTCAGGTTTCTGGTTGAGCAAAACAAATATTCTTTGTTATCTGTTTCTGCTATTGGGCACTACATTATCTGGAACTGTGTACTTGTAAACAATAGCATTCTTGATACTGCAGTTCTGGTTTTTCATCAAAAGCTGCCTGACAGCCTGAGAAGTGCATAAGCATCAGCTATGCTAGTGAACCTGTTAAATCTTTGGACTTAAAATTATCGTAAGAGATGGAAATGCCAAGCACCATAGATTACTGTAGATTAAAGTGCTATTAAAATAGGATAAAAGATAAAATGGGGATACTCAAGTTCTTATCTCCAGAACTGTGGAGCTCACTGACTCATTTTGCCAAGCTAATTCCCTTGATACAACCTACCTCACAAAGTGACTGTTCTGAAGCTGACTTCCTGTAAGCTTCCTTGATTTCTTTAGAGATAGGCGAGACGGAACTGTAATACATACACAGATATCATCTCCTAGGTCTATGATAGCAAGCTATTTCTTTGAAAAAAATGAGGATTAATTGTTGAGGTTTAGGGTTCCGTTTATTAAGGCCCTTTCTTGTAGATCTGCAACAAAATTATGGTTAGAATGCTGCCCAGCCAATTTATTTTAAATGGTGTCCCATGCCATTTCATTGCATTTGCTTGATTTCACTGCTATTTCCATGAGAAAGGCAATGTAATACACAATGCTTGGATTTTTAATACTGTTCTCATCCCAGAATGCTGGCTCAACCTGTTGAGTCAGATCATTCATTTGTTTGGTCTTACATTGTTAGTTCTAATTCCCCTATAGTTCTCACAATGCTGTGGCCAGCTGACTCTCCCATCTGTACCCAGTTTGAAATGTATTGCACAGTGCAGATTTACACCCTTGAAGAGACCATTGAAAGTTATGAATAAGCAAGCTATAAGTAGCATTAGTAATATAGTAATAAGCAGTATTACATTGAATCCAGCTACTGGATTATTTAGTGTATGCCTGTCTGCTCTGCTAGTTCCCAAAGTCTTAAGGCAAGACATTGGCTATTTATCAGTTAAGGGCTGCATTTAGCTGTAATTACAGTAGTTAGTAATGTAGACAGCAGTTCCCAGTGGTTGAACTCTAATGCAGGTAGGATCTCTCCTTTTGTCATTGTCAACTTGATTTTTCTTTATAGCAGGAAAAAAGGTAAGATTGTGCTTGCAGCTGTCACTTGAAATTTGGTTGAAAAGTGGAGATTTTCCAATCCTGCCTTAGTAAATGGTATCTGCGATTCTCTACTGGAAGTGTTGGGATTTGAACATAAGCCCATTAATTTATTGCTTTTCCTTTATCCTTGGTATTTTGAGAAGCAGTTTTTTTCTAAACTACTTCTTTGTTATATTTAATCTCTACTTTTGCTTATAAATGCTATGCTACCATAGATGGTCTGCTACTCAAAGACTTTCAAAGTTTCTGTGCTGAATATTAGGGTTAAGAAGAATTAAATCAAAAATAATATTCACAATAGTTCTATCAGCTCAGTACGAACACTGGTCCAATACTATATTCTCTATTTCTTATTTCTTGCTGCTTTAAATAATCATGCCCATGTTACTATAATCTCCTAAAATTTTTCATACAAACCTTTCTATCTTAGACATTCATGTGAACGTGATTTTCTAAGAAAGGCATGCTTTTGGCAACAAGTAAAGGATTAGGCAAGAACACAAAAGAAAGGTAATTTTAACAAGTATAATTGAATGGTGCAGATGTCTTTTTATGATCTCAATCTTGATGCATTTGGAGGTAATTCAAATGACAAGTTATTTGCTTAGGGAAATACCATGAAGTACGACTGAAACTTGGCATATAAATAATATCAGTTTTTAAATTGCCTTTTCAAGAAACATCAATTCTAGGAAACAATTGGTGCATTGTTGTAATAGTAAACTTTATTACTATCATCAATTCTAAAGAAAAAAGAAAAATCATGAGATAGCAAATAAAAACTATAGTAAAGCACATATTTATAAAGCTTGAGTGTCATATTTTACAAATGGCAAAACAAAATTTAGACACATTCAGACAAATAATCATGTTGACCAGGCAGTAACAATGGTAAATAAAATAGATTAAATGATTTTTTACTGCAATCGGACAAGTTTATAATAAGGGCACTATAACAAAACATAGGTTAATATTTCAGGAACTCCTTCACAATAGGAACAAACACTTTCTTTGAATGGGACATCCTGAAATTTCCCTGAAGAACAGCTACTAGAAGGGCATTCAATCTTGGCAGAATGCAGGGCTCTTCTGAATTTGGGAATCATTTGATTGAAATATCTAGCCATCTTGAATAAAGGTGAGCAACTACCCATCTTTGGGTATGGCAGTTAGATCTGATTGCCTTCCAAATCTTTGTCTGTTTAAAGGCAACTTCTGTGTACTCATCAGGATTGTATTGGGTGAAAAATCAATTATGTGCATAGAAAAGGTTTTGATGGAATTCAAGGCAATGCTCCTAGGATTCAACACTTGTCTGTGATCAAGGCACTAGCCACATCCAAATCTGCTTAACAGTAAATGTTACTGTCAGACTGGCCCCAATTTGGTTCCTAGGAAAGAACGCTTGACTTCATGGAGGTTAGAGAAAAGGTACTTTTACTAGGGAACTGGGTGTAGCACAAATAAGGCAAGCTGGGAAAAACCCACCTGAAAATCACATATTGAAAACAATTCCCAATGTCCAAAATCTCCACTTCGTGAAAGAAGTTCAATCAAATGCTATTCTGATGTTTTGGGAACCTGGTGCCTCAGGCGCTGCTGTAAATTCCTTTCCCAGGGCTGATGTCCTTGAAGGCAGGAAGATGACTTGGTTTTGGCAACTCTGGTTCCTGTTAGTGTCCATACTCTCCCAATTCTCACAGCTCCGGCACTCTTCCCCTCCCAAATGCCCCCTTCCCCCGGTTATGGAAGTTGCTAGCAAGCTTCAAAGAAAGTGAAGATAGGCATCTGATATTTAGCCCCCCTTTTCAGAGGCGTTAGCCCTGGGAAAGAAAAAAAGGAAAACTTAAATAAGCAATCAAATGGGATTAGGCATTTGGGGTTTCTTGGGATATTTCTGGTGGAAGGAACGTAGGAGTTTGGCAGCCTGAACGTGACATCCATCAACCCATTCGGATTGTGAGGCAGGAAAATGTTTCCACGCAATTAAGTACTGTATGTTGCCCTTGTGTTTGCGAGAGTCCAAAATTTCTTTTACTTCAAAGTGTTGCTTTCCTTCTATAAAAATGGGAACGGGTGGCATGGGAGGAGGCGGACAAAGCGGGGAAGTGACTTCTGGCTTTAGTAGATTGCAGTGAAAAATGGGATGGATTATTTTCTGGTTCTTTGGCAGTTCTAGTTGCACAGTGACCGGGTTTATAATTTTGCTGACAGAGAATGGACCTATGTGTTTAGGGCTGAAGTTTCTGGATTGTTGGGTGGACTGTATGTATTTGGTGGAAGGGTATACTTAGTTGCCCACTTTAAACTCTTTGGCTTGGTACACATTTTATCAGCTTGCCACTTGTGTGCTTCTTGCTCTGCTTCTAAGGTTCCAGGCCAAGTGATTTGCAATTGTTGTATCCACTCCATCAACTTTGGGGTTTCTCCGGGGTAGTTTGGGGATTGCTACAAAGTCCTGATCCAAGGCTACCTTAAAGGGAATAAACCCAGTACTGAGTTATTATATGACCCTTCTGCAAATGGCAAGAGATCAGTTTAATTGTCATGTTGATAATTAATTTAGCATCTGAGGTATTGTTCCAGCACTGAGTTGATTCTCTCATACTCCCCATTTCATTCATTTGGAGATGATGGGATGAGCTTAAGCCCTGGGCGGTTCCCATCAATTTCAAAACCGCAAAGTAAATCATAACCCCGGGTCTGAGATGATGTGATCGGGGACACTATGCAGTCGGTAAATATGTTGCATAAACAGTTTGGCCAAGGTGTGGGGTTTGGGGGCATGGGATGAAATGGACTTGTTTTGAGAATGATGGTGTTTCCTGCACTTTCCAGTAATTCTACCATAAAGCCCAAAGAAATCTCTTTCCAAGGTGCATGGGGGTTTGCTACCCATGGGTTTCCCTTGTCACCTTTTTGCCAAAACACACACCGGGCAGCTGACCACATAGTTTTCAATGTCTTTTTTGAGGACAGCCACCAAAATTGCCATTTGACCAGATGTAGGATCTTTACAAAACCAAAGTGCCCTGCTGCTTTTGAATTGTGGCAAGTCTGTAAAACAGTAGCGTGCAGGGGGACAGGGACATATAATTTCACCCACACGTAGGTTAGTCCATCCCTCAGAGTGCACTTCTCTTTGTGAACTATCAGCCATTCATCACCTTTTAAGGCAGTTCTCAGTTTGTCTAATATTTCGCAAAGGACACCCACTCAGTTTTCCCCTGGCCTCTTGTGATTACTGCCGCTGCCAATTGATTTGACAGAATGACCGGTCAAATAATTTCGTATCTTGCACTGTTATAGTGTGGTAATTGGGACAAAGCATCCACTAGGAATTTTTCCCTCCTGGAATGTAGCGCAAGGTAAAATTAAAATGGTTGAAGTATTTCACCCAGCGGGCTTGCTTGGGGTATAGTTTCTGCAGGGTTTTTAAGGCTTCCAAGTTCTTATGATCTGTCCATACTTCAAATGGGTGTTTAGACTCCTCTAGGAAATGTCACCAGGTTAGTAATGCCCATCGAATTGCATAAGCCTCCTTCTCCCACACTGCCCATCTATGTTTTGTATCAGTTAGTTTTTTTGAGATATAGACACAAGGTTGATGTGTTCCCTGGGGGTTCTCCTATAGTAATACAGCCCCTAGGGCCACATCTCTAGCATCTGCTTGGATGACAAACGTGTCTTAGGATGGGCTCTGCTGCAAACAGCCACTTAAGTGTTTCGAACACTGCCTGACATTCTACAGTCCACTTCACAGGTTGACTAGGTTTGGGCTTGCCCTCCCCTTTTGTCTTTAATATGTTCATAATAAGTAGGGCAATTTATGCAAAAGAAGGAATAAATTGCCAGTAAAAGTTCACAAATAACAGGAAGCTCTGAAGTTGCTTCCTTGTGCAAGGGGAGACCCACTCTAGCACCACATTAACCTTCTCTTGAGTCCATCTCCACTCCCTCGTGAGCTTCAATACCCTAGGTATTCGATTTTGTCCTGATGGAACTCGCATTTTGAGAGCTTAGTGTACAGCTCAGCTGCTCGTAATTTTTTTAACACTGCTCACACAAGTTTCACATGCTTGTCCCTCATTTCAGTATAGATTAGTATGTCATCTAAATACACTAACATCCCCTTATACAGGTGTTCATGCAGGACTCTGTTTATTAGTTGCATCAATATGGCATTGGCCCTTTGCAGGCAAAAGGGAGACACTGTGAATCAGGCAGTTGAATTCTGTTTTCCGCTTATTCCCCTCAATTCTGATATGGTAATAGCTTCCATAAGTCCAACTTCGTAAAAAAATTCCCCTTGGCTAGGTGGGCTAATATGCCCTTCATGAGTGGTAGGGGATACACATTCTCCACACAGAATGCGTTAAGCCCACGATAGTCCGCACACAAACAAAGAGAACTGTCTTTCTTTTTTCAGAATAGAATCGGAGCAGCTACCTGGGACCTGGCTGACTGGATGAAGCCGCATTGTAGGTTTTTGTCTATGGAAATGTGGATTTCCTCCAACTCCTGTGGGGGATCACAGAGTACAGTTTGGATTTTGGCAGTTTAGCTCTGTGGAGGATTTTGATGACATAGTATGTTGGCTGGTGAGGTAGGAGTTCATTAGACCCTTTTTCGCTAAAAGCCTAGATTCCAATATTCCTTGGGGATTTTTGGGCCCACTTTGTTTGGTTTTGTGCCACAGCAGCCAATCCGTTGTGTCCTGAGTAGTTTGGCAGTTAGTTTTTTGTGGGGAAGCATTTCCTCTCTCAGACCTCCCACATCAGATTTTTAACAGTCTCTTCCACCAGTTAACATTAGTGTTCCATTTTTGGAGCCATGCCAGTCCCAATAAGAGGGGCCTCTCCATCCCCGGAGCTATGATAAAGCTTAGGGTATCCCGATGCTTCCCCATCTGCATTTCTACTGGCTCCATTATAAAGTGGGCCTGGGTTCCCCAAGCCACGGTCTCATCCAGCTGGCAAAATGCTATGGGCACCCTCAGTTGTTGGAGCCTCAGTCCCAGTTTATCCATTACCTCAAGGCTCACCACACATCTGGTGCAGCCCAAGTCCAGCAAAGCTGACACCTTCCTCTGGGTGCCTGATGATGGCACCTTCAGTTCGACTAGAATGATGACAGGATTCACAGGACGACTTACCAGGGGGGGTCATTATCAGAGTCCATGTTGTTCCTCTCTGGAGTGGGCGGAATTCCCCAGTCTCTATGACCTGTTGGGGAGAACTCAACGACTTGGACTCCCTCCAATGTCATTTCGCGGGGCCTCAGTGTGAGCTTTCCCACCTTCCCCACACTGCCACCAGATTTTGGAGTTGCTTTGGCGAGTCAGCAGTTGGCCTGGTACACATCCTTCTGACATTGAAGCAACTTGTGGGTCAGTGTTTGGAGCTGTGGTTGCGCCCAGGTGCTCTTGGGGTATCCTTATTCTCTAAGGGGGAGGAAGGGCAACATCCGTGGGCGTTGCGGCTGTGGGACATGGCTAGGTCGCGTTCCACCTCTTTGACTAACACGTACCACTGGTGTAGAGTGCAGGGGGCTCCCCATGAGATGCAGGTGTTGTACAGCCAATTCTCAGAGCTCTTGGTTGTAGGCAGGCAGTCCTCTCTGGCCCTGGTCGATGGCTTTTATGTGGTGTGCGCCTTCTGCTGTGCAAGGAAGTCTTCCATAGGGCCATCATGAATTGGTTGAAGTTCCAGAGTTCTGGAGCATCATCACTGTATAGGGAGACCATCCACTCTGCTGCAGTGCCTTCTAGGGTCATGGTCACGCATCTGATCCGAACCACATAAGTGGCCAGATCTGCCCCGTACTCTTGCATGTAATTCTACACCTGGGCAAAGAAGAACCCCAGTTGCTTTGGGTCCCCTCCCATACTTCAGGCTAAGGGCTGGTGGTCTCGGTGCTCCCTGCCTCAGGAGGGCAGCCCACATTGGCATGGGAGGCTGCGCTGCTGGCACTATTGTGGGTTGCATTGCCTGGGCTGGTGTTGGTCCAGGGGGGACACTGGTCCCACTGCCATGACTTCCTGAGCAGCCACCCCATTCCCCACTTGGTCTGGGATGGCTAGGGGTGGCTAGCTGAGTGAGGGCCTCTTGGCTCAGTGGTTCCCAAACGTGTCTTTCAGTCTCTGGGCTTGGTCCACCATGTGCTCCTGAACTTCTGGTTCCCGTCTGAGGTCTCCTTTGTCCCAGCTGGTGCTCTGTTCTCATTGCCTGTTTCTGCGGGTTCCCTTCGTGAATGTCATGCCTGAATCCCTCTCCTTCGGCTATTCCTCCTTTATTCCCAGAGTAAGCAACCACCTGGGTTTCAGAGTTTCCTCGCCGATGCTCCCATCTCCCGGGTGTTCAGCTCTGTCCTTGGGATGATGAGGTTTCGTCAGGGCACTCCCGCAAGCTCCAGTTTCCTCCACATCACTTTCATGGCTTAACATCTTTTGCTCAGTCCCCTCGATAGACATTTGTCTCCGGGTTGAACGTTACAACATCTGACAGTTACATTGCATATTTTCACATTAAATAAATATCAAACTGATATTAAATATATTTCTGCGTAGCAGGAATGAGGAGGGGGAAAAATGTACATACGCCTATCAGAACAATGACTGGTACTGCATGGACCAAAATTTTCACTTATGGGATTGTGTAAAAGTATTTGAAAATTTGAAAATCTTAATGTTGTTTAATGAACATGAAAATAACTGTTGTCTACATTTTAAATCCTTATTCAGCGGCTGACTATTGATTATATAATTTCTTCTGTGATTTACTTATTTTAAATGATATTAAAGTTTGTCATATTCTGTAAATAACTGTTGAATATTTGGTCTCCAAAAAGGAGAAGATACAAGGACATTATCACATAGGGGTGTACTCACTTTTGTTGCCAGCAGTCTAGACATGAATGGCTGTGTGTTGCATTATTTTGAGGGGACAGCACATTTACACTGTTATACAAACTGTATACTCACTACTTTACATTGTAGCCAAGTGTCATTTCTTCAGTGTTTTCATATACTTAAATATTTACAAAATGTGAGGATGTGTGTGCTCACTTCTGTGACATACTGTGTGTCTATGTGTGTAAACTGTGCAGAATGAAGAAAACAGAGAGACAGTTTAATTAAGCATCCTTGGCAGTCAATTCCAAAGTCTGAGAGTAATTATTAAGAAAGCCACTCTTAAAACACAAAAATCATTTTCCATGAGATTCCATGATCCTGTCTACATTTTCAGACTGTGAAAACAGGGAAAAATGCATTGTAACTGAACAAACATTGCAAACAGGAAAGACTACAGATATTATAGTGTTAAGTTCCAAAAGGATACTTTTATTAGTTTATGTAAAATCTTATTTACTACAAAATGACATTTTATGCCATTTACATACAGCAGAACAGAATTTGGTGGAAATTAAAAATGAAGCCTCTAATCAGACTGATAACATGTTGTTAATTGAAGAAGTGGGCAAGAAGCCATATATAAAAGGCTAGCCCTGTTAAGCTAAAGCCTTTAAAACAAAGGCTTTGAAATATCTAATTTGGTGGATGGTTCAGTATAGATTGATCCTAATGAAGGGAAACAATAATAGGGACATAGTAGTAAACAGAAATAGTAGACTATAATATACTGGAATAATAGACTTAGTAGAAGCTTGTTATTCTGTTCTGTAAACATTTGCTTCAGCTATACATTTGTTTCCTGTGACATACATAGGCTACACTGGCCTCTGTAAAGTATCTGGTATCTGTAAAACATATGTTCCTGCCATCAATCTTAATCTTGTTTTTCTGTACCACCCTGAGCCTGGCACTTATCTTAGACTGAAGCTGTTACAGTTTACACTCAGCTCTAACTTATATCTTTGATCTGCGTTGCTAAGCACCCAGCCCACCCTGTTCCTTGCTGCACAACCAATGCAGGGCTACAAGGAAGGCATGGGTCAGGAGGCCAGAATTGGGTACTAAGCTGATGTCTAAGGTATAAAAGGACACCATACCTTCTCCAAGGTGTGGCCTTCCTCACATGTCTCTTTTGTATATATTTGGGACAGTTTACCCAGCTTTGCTTGGATCAAATGCTGATTCTTTCTCAAGCCTCTGCTTAAGTTCTTCTTTTTGGCCTATTGTTGACTTAAGCGTATTGCCAAACCTTACACTAAAAAGAATGACTTATAATCAGAATAGATATGGTTTACTACCATAGCTTAGAAATATCTGTAGCAAGAGACAATTTAGGAGAAAAAAAAATAATTATTTGCCCAACCGTTTGTCTCGAAACTTAATTTTAGAGAAAATGAGAGATATGAAGTATGGACAAAGAGTTAGAATGGGACTATGTTTATTAAAATGACTTGAAAACTGTACCTTTTAAAGAAGATTTGGAAATGTAGTTTTGCAGATGAGCTAACCCTATTCTAAAATTATATTTTTAGAGGGCAGAAAAAAGTCTAGAATGCAAATGGGCTGAAAACAATCATAGCAACCACTTTCCACTAAGGCAGAAGAGAATGACAGGTAGCAGTGCATACTCCTAATGACTTCTCTGCCTATATATCAGGGCTGTCAAACTCCCAGCCTGCAGACCACATGCACACCCGGTTTAGTGAAGGGAAAGTCTTGATACATCACATGATGCTGCCATGACGACATGAGTTCGACACCCCTGCTATAGATGATCTTCCCTGTCCATTCTCTACTAGCCCTCTGAATGGCAATGACAATCACTACTCTGCTAGTGTTACCAGGTTAACACCTAAGTGTTGCCAACCTCCCCTCTTCATAGCGTAGCATAGTTATTGAAAATCAGTAGAAAAGTCCACTGAATCATCTCAGCCTTTAGTTGCAGCCCTAAGCCGCAAAATTCAGAGTATGTCAGACAAGATTGGTTTATTGATAACCAAATTTTTAAGCAGTAAGAATCAACTTTCACAATAAAGGTGCCTTGGCAGTATATATACATACATGCATGAATGCAAGCACTGAATCTGAGCCTTAATAAAAGTTATTTGTCTGATTTGTCTTCTGCCTGTTTGATCTATGAATGAGCTTGCTCTTCTTATGAAGATCTGGTTTATGATTTAGGAGTTTTTCTGGATTCATGGCTCTAGAACCAGCATCACGGGAAAGCTGTGGCTAAAATAGAAGAGAACAGCTGTAACTCAGAGCTGAATTGTGGAGTCCTTGGTATTCTCTGAGCTTACTTATTTAGTTGCAAATATTTCATTATCCAATGAATAACATAATCAGTGAGCAGTTATGATGTTACCCAGTTAGGTGATGAAATTTCTACAGTCACCAACCCAGGTCTCTGGGCATCAAGGACTCCACAGCTAGGGTTATATTGGCCAATTTCAGCCTTATCTAGTTCAAGAGGATCTAGTTGCAGTAGACAGAGATCACTTGTTACCTCTGGTTAAATTCACATAATGTGCTGTACATTAGGTCACTATAAACATTACCTGGAAATGATCAAGAATGTAATGTCTCATGTATTAACCATATGCTATAACAGCCATATTGCAGGTCCTGTGCTAGTTGTCAATTGATTTCTGACTACAATCTAGAGTGCTGTTTATAGCTTGGCATCTGGGTATCTGCACGATTGCTCCTCTTCAGTCATTGAGGTAACAATGCCCCCTCCCTGATGGCTTTTAAACACTGAGCTCTTTCAAAGAGTATTACAATTGACTTTATGATCTCTCATGTCAGTGTTTCTCAACTTCGCCAATTTTAAGATGGGTGAACTACAATTCCTAGAATTTCACAGCCATCATAGGCGTTGACTACGGAATTGTGAGATTGAAGCCCAAACATCTTCAAGTTTGCAATGCTGAGAAACACTGTTCTATTCTTTCATATCTGTTTTTGCTTCTTCCTTTTGTCCATGTCCTGACCATCCAGCAGTTCAAAAGCATGCAATATTGTGAAAGAAAGATTTAAACTACACAAAAAAAAACTATGGATTTGATTGTGATAAAAATAAAGTGGAAATTCTACTTTGTGGTAGTGATAAACATATTATTGGTAAGGTTTAAAAATTGTTACTGAAATTGAATTTGGATAATAACCATTGTATCATTCAGTGGGCAAAGAACATGGATATAATATAATCAGGGGTGGGCTGCTGGCAGTTCGCAAGGGTTTGGGCGATCCTCTAGATAAGATTATGCACAGTTCGGTGAACCCCCAAATCCCATTCCTGGCTGGACCCACTCCACCCCACCCCACCCCATCCCACCCCCTGCCATTTCCGGCTGCATTAGGCAGCCGCAGTTTCAGAAGCAGAGAGAAGCAG
>JANHFL010002636.1:8518-20943 GCA_032468155.1 Oxyrhabdium leporinum | reverse complement strand
TTCTTCAGTGTTGTCACATGAAAAGATATACTTAAATATTTACAAAATGTGAGGGGGTGTACTCCTGTGACATACTGCATCTGACTAAATATAAGAATTAACATAAGTGAGACAATAGCAAATATGTATAAACTCAAAAAGTACAGTTTTTCCTTGGGAAAAAGTAGTGAATCCCATGCAAGCCTTGATTATAAACCAGAACTTTCCAGACCTATAGTGGGAACCAAATGTGAAACTGAGTTGAGAGGTGCCAAACATCCAAGAAGTTCCCAAAACATCAGAAAGGCATACTATTGGACACTGATGAACTAGTCAAAGGAGGGCAGGGAAATGGGGCAAAGTGTAATCTTTGCATGGGAATACTCAGATCTAGCTTTACTTTCACTGCAATCACTTAACTTTAGCAAAAGAACCTATCACTATATTCATAAACTTGCTTAGGGAAAAACTCACTGAAGTTGCTTCATTGTAGGCAAGACAGAACTCATGTATGCTATATACAGATCTACCTCTTGTGAAATATGGGCATCAAACTCTAAATATGAGTCTTTTCCAGGATTGCAATTCTAGGGCTTTTTTGATCATCTTTTTGAATAAATGGAAATTTGGACAGTGTGTTCCCAGTCTTGAAAGTGGGTATTGATTGCTCATTTTTTTAAATCATAGTTTCAGCTGGGCCTTGCCTTGTCAGCTTCAACTTTTATGCAAAGATCATAAAAGCCACATTTTACCTTGCAGTCTATACTGCTAATTTTTTAATGAGCACAAAATAAGAGATTGGGCGATCTGGTTTTGTAGTAAGCCAAGTCCTTGCTTTCATTTATTTTAAAGGGATCATTAAATTGCTTCAATGTATGTTCTGCACAAAATAAGTGAAATAACTGTTGGAACGTAAGACAGCAGAACAACTACTAGTTTCTTTTGGTAGAGATATATAGCTGTACGGCCAAAAAAAATATTTGATTAAGCATAGACATTTGCCATGACTCACCTATCATAGATTGAGATTTCAAAATGCCAAATGATTTTTCAGCTTATACGAAGTTTGTAGGCATAAGTTTTCCAGAATGGGTATGTTTATTTTTTAATTAAAATTCATTATTTTTAGGAGCTAGATTGTGTGTGTGTGTGTGTGTGTGTGTTTTGTGCTGTTTGTGAGAGGAAAAGTCACACTGAATTACATTTCTAAACTGTTTGTAAATCCTTCACGGTGGACTTGTTGAAAGTTAATATTGCTCTAACACTTTACAGGTTTTGCCTCTGGGTGCTTCTGGTTCTTTTGCCCTTTTTGAACAGTAAGCTGTTTTTTGGGGGTCATATGACCAGCATGTGTTGCATGAAAAATCACCATTTGTAATGTACATATGTTCCTTGTTGAATGAAGAGTCCATTTTTTTGATAACCCTGTCTGTACTAAGGTTGGCATTGTTAAGTACTTTAAAAAAGATTCCTGTTGCTATGTCTCCTGAACTGTATCTCTTGAAATGAAACAAAAATCTTAAGATCATTTGAACCTCAGCATGATTGTATGCATTTTGCTGATTTGATAATTGCAATAGAAATTAAAAGATGTTTTGAAAGTTAGTATTGAAGATTATGGGCATTCAAGCATGTCATGATGTCTTTTGACTAGTTGCCCTATTGGTCCTTCTCAGATTTGCATGCCAAGATGCAAAACGTGGGTTTTTTTCCAGTATTAAAATATCTCCAATTTGTAATTTTAATTTTCATCCCTCCACATTTTTCAAGTACTCTTCCTTGTTAAACCATTTAGTCTTACATCATATATTTATTTCTGGAATTGATTCTCAATGATTCTCTCTATATGATCTTTTTTTTTTCCATACTGGTCATTCACATTTGTATTTGGTCCATTCTCATGCCAATTCATTTTTGACTTTTTTTCCTGTTTTACCACATTCATTTCTTAAATACTCTATTCCCATTGCATTCAATTTACAATTATGTTTGCATTAACATAGCAAACTCTTGGTTCCTTATAAAAAAGAAATAACCCCACAGGATAGCTGTGTGCATAGTCATTTAGTCTCTTTAAAGACTAATTAATTAACATTAATCATTAATTAACATTAATTCCTTGTGATAAACTACCTATTATCTTTCTACCAACTTCTGAATATTTTAAAGTTTCTTCATCATTTCCTGTCTTCAGTGACATACCAGGTACACAATTTAGTCACTTCCTTTTTTTTACCATTTATACATAACTTGACATTATTCCCTCCTGTATCCTGTCAAACACCTTGGTTTTTGATACCTTAATTTTCAGATCCATATTCCTTATTGCATCATACTATCAATCACTGCAACTGGGTTCACATGCAGTCACTTCCCCAACAAGCACATATCTAATGTCAATATTGTTTTTGCCTCTATCCATAAATATAGTAAGGACCAAGGGGACTTTACCTATTGTTAAATTACTCTTCTTTAATGTTGACCCATTTGTTACATATTCCATTCTCATGCATTTGTTATTGTCTTTGATAGTCCTTATTTAACAATTGCCTTATTTAATGAAAAGTAAACTTTATAACCAAGTAACTTTATAACCTTTGCATTTATGACCTTAGCAGGTTTGTAAAGCAAAATTGAAGTAAGATTATAAGCATATCATGGTTTTACTTACTAACCGCTTTGTTTAACAACCAAGTTGCTGGTTCCAATTGTGGTTGTTAAATAAGGACTACCTATTTTATGCATTCAACAACCAAGTTTAAACTCCATATTTACACAAAATGTTCCTCATTCACTCAAATCTGTTTGAACAGTCATGCATTTTATATCAGCAAATGTACAATCAACTTTTTTTTAAATTTTAAACTGTCTTCCTGAGAAAAAGTCGCAACACACTTCCCAAATTTTATTCATTATCATCTCTCCTAGCCTTTTGTTTGAAATCTGCAGGTGCTTTCTGAAATGCATTTAACAAACTGATTTCTCAATAGTCCTGCTTTTATTTTGCTATCTTTCGTTTTGTGGCATTCTTGTGATCAACAAAAATGCATTGTTCACAAACATGCTAAACAAGTCACATATGCACTCCATAAACAAACCACAATCACAATTTAACATTTATAGCTGTTGTTTCAAGTTCACATTGCTTCTGGTGCTATTAATCAGCCCTATTTTCACATGACAATGTTTCAAATTCTATTAGAGTAAATATCTAAATACTTTTTATGTAGCTGGCAAGAAACAATGAAACAATGGCTTTATAGAATTTTTCAAAAAGATAAGTAAACTCCATAGACCTAGTTTTTTAACCTCTGTCTTTACTGTACTGACTTATACCTAACTTTAGAAAATGTCTAATTTATTGTTCTTGTTTGGTAAGTAGCTCTGCTGCAAGTAGAATTCGTAAGTGTCCTGCTTCTCTGTTTCAGCTTCTTTCCTAAACTTACAGTATCTCTCCAGCCTCCTCTAATTAAAGAGCAAAGCTGTCTTCTTTCTGAGACTCAGAGGTATTTCTACTTGGGGTTAATTCTTACAACATATTTTAATCATCTAATATCTGCATTCAGATCATCAAAATTCAATTTAATATTCCAAAGGAAGCATATGCATTTTGCCTTCCCTTCACATACGCAAATCAATTAGGAATTCAAACTTAACCATATTTCCACAATAGGAATTGTGTCTTCAGGAAAGCAACTAAAGCAACATTCCTTATTATTCTTTATTTTATTTTGGAAAAATTAACCATTTGACCTCATTTGAATGTAAAAGAAAGATCTGGCTGGTTCAGTGTAAAGGGAGGAACAAAGCAACACAAAAAGCTGCTTTTAATTAAATGAAACTCATGCATATTTCAGTATTTTAGATATGGTCCTCTAAATGCTCTTAACTGCCATCACTATTGTGTTTTTTATGTAATTAATATTTATATCCTTTCCAAACTTAAGTAAAAAATAATAGTTTTAAAAGAAAGACGTAAAATCCTTCTATTAGTTATATGAAATAATACATCATGAATTATTTATAGGAAAACCATTTAAATTCCAAACTAATTATTTAACAATTACTTTTATCTCACATTCATTCTTTCATGTGTTTCTTTTTTGCTATTTATTTTATTGTGTACTTAGGGGAATTTTTAAAATGGATCCTTTATCTTTTATAATTACTTCAAATTTTGGGTCTGAACCAGTTTAGCTCATAAATTTGAAAAACTATAGTTCCAGAAATACATCCTATTTTGTATTAAAGTAAAATTTCCAGTACCCTGTCATCTATATACTGAAGGAGACTTTATATGGAAGAATCCTTGCAATATAAATCTATCCTGATTTATAATGTCTGCACATTTTTTTTCATTATTAAATAATCTGAAAAATTGTATTGTATAATATATTAATTATGCACTGAATATACTAAGAATGTCAGATGTAAGAGATAATAGCTTATGGTTGCAAATATGTTCAAAAACTACTAATTCTGCAGATGCCAGGAAAATGGCCATGGTATGTAGGTACTTTTTTATGCTAGCGTGTAATATAGATACCCACTTCTAATAGGCTGCCCCTTACAAATTGGATGCTTGAATTTTTCTTTTTAAAAATTGTATTCCCATTGTGTCAGGGATTTTAAAAGAAGAAAAGTCCCTCTGTTATATTTATATACTTGCAAGTATATTATATTTATATGTATTTTTTTCTAATTTAAATTTTAACTGATTTTTAATACAGTTTACAGCAGTGTTTTAAAGGAGGAGGAAAGATGAACATCTCATTTGAATATCTATAGATCTAGAAATTATTTAATGAGATAAAATATGCTGTGCATAATTTTGCTCAAGTGGCTTCATTTAGTTCACATGAAAAAGAAATAACAATTCTGTGTGTGTGAAGTAACTGAAGTATCATGTCCCAAAATGTGATTCTACATAATCTTAATCTTTGACAACAGTTTTTGAAAGCCAGTTTTATTACAAAAACATTGTTTTATTATGGAATACTGTAAGCTTAGACATAATTGAATAATAGAAATATATTTATTAACTGTACCTTGCTTACTGATGCTCAAATAATTCTCCCATCCCTTCCTTTTTCCAGACCATCTGATAAAGAGTACTCAGAAGATTGTCTGAGAGAACTCACAGCTCAGGAGGACTACAGTTCAGGAAACAAGTGGAAAGTATCTGCAAGGTCCTTTCATGAGGAACCTGCCACAGTTATATCACAGCAGAGCCGAGGTAGATCGGGGACATTGCCCAGTGATTACAGATATGCACAGGAAAATGTAAATGAGAAAAGCAAAGATTATAGTGCTTTGCCTCTTATGATTTCTGGACTACAAATATCAGATAAGAATCAGCACTGTTTAACACATATCAAAGCAGAAGAAAATCTACAGGGGAATTCTATACTGCTGAATAAGAAACATGGCTCTTTTCCTCAGAGGCCACCCGCACCCAAACGAGATAAGAAACACAGGCGACAGGATAGTTTTTCAGCTTCACTTGCTTCAGAATCTTTACTGACAGTGCCCAACAGATCAGCTCAGTCTTCCCCTGCTGCTACCTATATAGCTCTAGGCAGATCATCACCTTCTCAGGTTCCCACAAAAATTTCTGGAAAATTTATAAGTGCAGAGACTGGGCAGTTGGCATCGACAGAAAATGTTTTTCAGCATTTAGAAGAAAAAATACATCTCAAATCTGAACCTCCCCTTCCTTCAGCTTATCATTACCATCTAAAATCTAGAATGGAAGCATCAAGATCCCCTTCACCACAGCTTGCTCCACCAAAGCTGACTGATAAGCCACCTGTGGCTGCTCAGGATGAAAATTCCACAAGGTAAGCCTCCCTACACAAACTGTTAAACATTTGTCACAGATTTTATTGTTGGATTGGTTCACCAATTTAATATTAAGGTTTCCAGGCCCTGTCACTACACGGTTTTAGCAGTTTAATGCTAAGCTTTCTAGAGAGTTTTAGAACACCGCTATGATACTCCCTACCCGGTGGTAGAACTGCCCCTGCACTTTGAACGTTGGCATTAAATTTCCCTCCTTCACCTCTCTGGCTCCAAAAGATGTCATTTGGAAGCATCCGTTGTACTTCCAGGCAGCAGAAAGAAAGTGCTCTGCCTTTGGATGCTGGTGGGTTGAGAAGGCTGTGTAAGGGTTCAGGGTAGGGCTCAAGGGGAGGGAGCTGAACTTTACTGCCACTGCAGCATATCCTGGGAGTCTCATCCTGCCACCTCAGGGCATGGCACGAGGCACAGGGTAACTGAGGCCCAAGATCAACAACCTTTTCCCTGGAGTAATCAATCTGAGGTTCATATTTAAAACCAGACAAATACTTATTAGTCCAAGGCATTGATCTGATTTGTGATATCTTTTTATTGGAGCTAGCTGTAGCTGCCTGATTAATGTAGGGGTTATTAGATGCATACTTTTTTACAGCCTCTCTATTGACTTGGGGATGAGTTTGATGACACTTTTTTGCAGCTTCCCTCACTTAATCGCATCTGTAAATTTTTTCCTGCATTTACCCCCTCTTTTCCCTTTAACTGGTGCTACAGTAGAAGGAACAGATTCATCTGAACTGAGAAGGTCAGTGTAAGAAGTAATTTGGGGCTGGGACCCTATGCAGGAGAGATTTGGTTCACAATCCATTGGCTCAGTGGTGGTCGGTGATTGAAACTCATAAGGGACTATCTCTCCCGCCGCCTTGAGTTCAGAAGCAGTTCCATAGTTGGAAGGCGTAGACATTTTGATGAGGTAGCAACGTTTAGTATTGTAAGGAGCCCCAGACTGCTCCTGAGTGAAGGAGTGGAACGTCTGCCAGTTTGAACTGAGGTAACGGAATGTGAGGCAACTGGCAGTTGGAACAGAGTTCTTTTCAGTTGGGGAGGGGGCGTAGAATGTTTAACTCCTTAGCATCAGAGCTTGTTAATATAAGGCAACTGGCAGTTGGAACAGAGTTCTTTTCAGGTGGGGAGGGGGCGTAGAATGTCTAACTCCTTAGCATTAGAGTGTGTTAATACACTATATAAGAAATACTAATGATCTGATGGTCATTTCAAGAAATCCTTTCTTCACGAGCACCTAGAAGTCAAGAGGAACATTTGTGCCAAATTTCAAGTTTGTAGGCTTTCCAGTTCTGGAGATTTCGTGATGAGTGAGTGGTATTTGGCTTATATATATATATAGATTACAGGGTTGTCAAACTCACGGCGTCATAGTGGTGTCACGTGACGTGTCAGAACTTTTTTCCCCTTTGCTAAACCCGGCGTGGGCGTGTGACACATCTGGCCTGTGGGCCAGGAGTTTGACAGCCCTGTACTATTACAAACATATTTGGATGTTTTCAAACCAGAGGTTCATACTTTTCTCACTATGGAAATCTGACATTTATTTTTATGAATGGTTGAAAACTGCTATCAATGTTGCCAGAATAGTTAGCAAAACAATGTTAATCTCTAGATTTAACTTTTCTAAGTGAACAACTATATTTCTACTATAGAAAATGAGGGTGGCTCCAGGGAACCCTATATTACAATGACAGTTCTTTGGACTTAGTTTTATTGCCAACAGAACAGGACTTCCTAAAATGAAACAATGACAGTCTTAGACAGTTTCTAAACATTTCTGTTCCCTTGGTAGGCAGATCAGCATAAAATACAGCATATAATACAACAATTTCTTTCCCATTATAGCTAACAATAAAGGATATTTAACTTCAAAAACAAGTAAAACAACTGCCAAGAAAATTAGCTTTTCACTGGTATAAGTTAGCAGGATTTTATATAAAAGTATAGAGCTCTTGATTTGCTGCCCTTCAAAAACTTGCACACTGAATTTTAATTTGTGAATAATACAAATGGGCCATATTATTCACATTTTGTAAAGCCAATAAAGAAAATTGATGTATCTGGGAAGACCCAAATCAAAATTCCCAAAACACTCACTCCAGCTGCCCCAGCACCCCTGCAGTTATGCAATCACAATCTGTGCACTTGGCAACTGGCTTGCATTTACAATAGTTGTAGTATCCTGTGGTCACATGATCACAATGGGGAGGGTGGCAAAGAATGTGGCAAGTTGCTCCTGCTCCCTCCTTTTCTTTTCCTGAGGAGCTTGAACTCAACAGTACGAGATCCCAGGGACCTTGTACTACATAGTTTGCACATGCCTACAGTACTCCTTAGTGCAGGCATGCCCAGCCATGTTTATGCCAGGCTGCAGCAATCGCTCCTCCTTGCCCACCCATGCTAATTAACTATGTGTCCTCCTGTACTCATAGCAACCATCTTTCCATCTGGCCATGCTCCTGCTGCACCTTGGCAGCCACTCCTTTTCTTTACAGACCCTGTAGCACTTACCCAACTGTTGGCCTGTTTGCAAGATGCCAAAAACTTGCAACTTCCTGCCAGCTTCCTCATTGACTTTGCTTGTGGAAGCTGTCAAGAAGTCATGAATCACAATCATGTGAGGTCTTTGCTTAATGACCTGATCTTTGCTTAACAACAGCAGTGGGGGCTGCCTGGATTGCCTTTGCTAGCAATGGGATCACATGATATCATTCTTTATGACTGCATCACTTAGTGATAGAAATTGCAGTCCCAATTACGGGCTTTAAGTAAGGACTATGTATAATAAATGCCTTAAGTGAAGTAATCTTCATTAGTCATAGTTACAGTTTTACCAGATGTTATATCTCATATGCCAATTCAAGTTTCATACTGATTTATAAATTGCTGTTCAATTTTTTCACCCATATATAATGAACATAGCTTAAATTTTAGAAAACATTGTTATAAACAATGAGAACCTTGTTTAGATTACAATAGTAATTTGCACATTATTGGAAAGAATTGTCATTGAACAAAATAGATGTTTCTTCATATCAAAATATGTGGGATCAGTCAGCACATTTAGGCTTATTTTTTGTTTATCTTTTTTAAAAGGAGAAAGCATGTTAGATATCTTTGAAATTTCAGTCAACTGCAGTTCTTTGTACATTTTATAACTTTAGTAACAATGGCTAGTGCTCAGTTAAATAAGGATATTTAAAATATAATGGGAATGTGAAAGATAAAATGTGATAAGTTACTCATTCCTAAATTCATAAAAAGGCTATTATTAATCTGTATTTATATCAGTCAACTAGTACTTATATAAATATGTAATGTGCTTTTTTACATTTTTTTTCTAAAGAATTGAAAGAGTGATGGATAACAATACAACCGTAAAAATGGTTCCAATCAAGATTGTACATTCTGAGAGCCATTCAGAGAAGGCAAGCAGGCAGAATCTTGGGACCACAATAGAGCCTCCTACTTTACCATGCGGCTTAGAAAAAGACCAAATCAAGACACTTAGCACTTCTGAACAGTCCTATTCACGTTTTTGTGCTTATACAAGACAAGGTGTGGAAACTGAGCTTGAGAACAAATCAAACCTGTCTTCTTTGCAACCTACTGAAAGCTTTAGGAGGAACATAAAGGAGAATGACATATCCACCCATGCAGTTAACTATGTGAGAGCCAAAGAAAAAACAATTGAGGACTGGAAATCAGAAGAATTAGCTAGAGAAATAGTAGATAAAGATAAATCATTAGCAGAAATTTTAGACCCAAATGTGAAAATAAAAACCACAATGGATTTAATGGAGGGAATCTTTCCCAAAGATGAACATCTCTTAGAAGAAGCGCAACATCGCAGAAAATTTATTTTAAATATTTCAGCACCCAAAACTGAAGAGGAAAAGTGAGTACATATTTTTCCAACACAAATTAATGCTTTCATATTTTTTTTAAAATCTTATATGTGCACACACTCTATTTTAAGTTTTGTTCTATTAAAATATGAGGTATATTATCAAGACAAACTTAGCAAACATAACTACTGTAGTTTTCTTCCAATTCACACCAGTTCTGGTTGGGATTATATTCTAACTTGTCTGGGAAAATACCAGCTTCAAAAAGACTGAAATACCCAACGTTCTATTTTCAGGAACCAAATACTCGTGTTAAGCTGACAAACTAGAGTTGAATCCCCATTTCTCCTAGTGGTTTATCAAAAACGTATAAATACTTAATGATTGTGGAGGTTTCATTTCACTATTATATATGGTTATTGTTGACAGATTCACTGTGCCTTGCTGGATAAGAATTTTTTCATTACTTCCTAGCATCTTATTATTAATATTATCTTTCATAGCAAGTAAGAGTTATTGCACAGAACAGGGAGCTCTACAGTAATTTTGTACTATAATTACAAGTCACTAGCAACACTGATATCTACATTTCTGAGCAATCTGAGAAAGTCTTACAAGCTCAAATTAAGAGTGGGTAAATTGGATTAGCACTAATACAGTGTGTTGATGAGTGTTGGATGCTGATGGCAGATGCTGATTCAGATCAGTGAATGACTCTGGATGAGTCACTGTTTTAGACCAACTTACCTTTCAAACGTGTTGCAGGCTAGAATGAGAGAGAACTTCCATATATGTAATCTTGAGTTGTCAAAAGAAAAAGCTGGATATAATTGCAATAAATAAAGTAAAAAACAATGCATCCTAGTAAATATTCTGATTAATTATAATCTGATTCACCATGTAAGGGTCACTTAGCCTTATGACAACATTTTCTCATACAATAGCAGAGGAGTTCTTAAATCTTTCAGTAACTGTTTGTCTGTAAAACTTAGTAAAAATTCAAAAACTATATAAAATATTTTACATATACTATTGAGCTTTGCCAAAAATTTCAATTTGGATATTTCTGTAGATTTTTGGAGGAGAATCATAAGAAATTTGCAAACATCTAACTGAAAATTAATGGGAGATAGAAAATGAAAATATAATATTGTCACATACACACACACACAAATAAGTAATTCTGGAGTCTTATTTCCAAGCAAGTGATTGTTTGGTTCTTCATGCCAAAAAGAGAGACAAAGAGCTATTTATATATTAGGTATTCAAATTTTGTTGCTCTTAATAGAGTGTCTATTAAGTGTAGCCAGTTGAGGGATGAAACAATGTTGATTACTTTTTTGCAGTGATATATGATAGAAAATGTTGAATTTTGTGAAGGCCTTTCTCAGATTGATTCTATTATTCCTCTCATTGGCACCTACCATACAATATATGAGTTTCAGTATTATAGTCCATGGCTCTTTGTACTCTATGTATGCATGTATGTGATTATGTGTGCATTGGCCTCAAAAAGAAGTAGGGTTTGGGTTGAATACCATGTTATCTTGCCAGTTATGACCCATTGTAGACATCATTGGTTCTTTACTGTTTATTTGGAGGAAAAATAAACCTCCTTTAATTGAGTTATGTTCCAAAAGAATTGATCCTATATACGCAATATATTTGCAATCAGTGAACTGATTTGAATCTTAACTTTTCTAGTGTTAAGAGAAAGCTATTTTTAGCGATGTGTTCTTTTAAGCATTAGAACTGCAGATAGTGGAATCCCAAGAACCTATATATTTACTAAATGTGTGCTTATGGGATTAGATAATCAAGCCTAATGAAAGCCACAAACAGATTTAAATATTACCTTTCTTCCATTGCCCATGTAATCAAGGGTAGGGCATAGAAATCTAAATATGGTCAGAGAACATCAGTTAGAAGCAAAATAGAAATCAGCACTTTAGGCCATAATTTTGAGACATTCCTTTAATTTCCTGTCTCTAGCTAGGTTCTTAAGAGTGATAAAATAATATGGTTATTTTATCCATTGTTTCTGTGGGTATCTTTCTCTTAATCCTACAATCTATGTACTGCAAATAGTATTTCAAAGTAATTATTATCTTGCTTTCAGTGCATAAACATGTCAATAAGTCTGTTGAAAACTAGTATTTTTTTTAAATCTTTGCTTAGGAAAGAGGAGCTGCCTCTGTCTTTGGCCATTCCCTTAACAACTAATTCCACTTACTATAGCACCTCTGCACCCAAGGCAGAACTTCTGATCAAGATGAAGGATATGCAGCAGCAGCAGCAACAGCAAAGTGAGGAGGATTCTGAGAATGAGTTAGACCACAATTTGTCTGAGAAGAAGGTAAGTTTGTCATGAAATTTTGTTTTCAGTATTACTTATTATTGAAAGCCATGGTCTTGAGCTATCTAGTGGTTCTGTCTCATTGCCTGTTCAGCTGAAAATAAAATGTGATCATACCAAAAATTGTGAGGAAGCAACAGTGCGTAGTATCCAGTATTCATAAAGTAAAAGAGAGAAGTTCCTATTGAAATGAACAAAAAAGCAAAGTGGTAGCATTAATGCCTCTTCAGAATACATACTTTACTATGTGTAAAGAAGATACTTTTTCAAAAAAATATTAGGGTCTTCAGCTCCCGGCGAAAGGTCTTCAAATCCGGGAGCCTCCGTAGAGCGGGGGGCAGTTCATTCCAGAGGGTAGGGGCCCCCACAGAGAAGGCTCT
>JANHFL010002634.1:112832-140086 GCA_032468155.1 Oxyrhabdium leporinum | reverse complement strand
GAGATGAGCTGAAAGGCAAAAAGGAAGTGGATTAGCTTCCTCCCATATTTGGGTAACCAGGTTTCCTCACAAAAAAAAAACAGAAAAAAAACATATATATATGTTTCTACACAGCCAGCTTTTAATTATTTATGTAAACATTTCATTACTAGTCTAATCCAGAGATACAAGGCAGTTTGTGGTAACTTTTAAATCAATAGATCAAAAAACCAAGCCCAGTGAAGCAGTTCAACAAAATTTCCCACAAGCTGATCTACAAAAGATACATAATTCCTGAACTTGAAAATAAGGATGCCATTTTTGGAAAAAAATACCTTTAAAAAAACAGGAACACTTGGGCTTTTAAAGCACCAAAAATCAGGTAATCTAGCTTCCAATCCTTTCTCCACCACAAATAGTGTACTTGGCCTTTGGCAAATCTGTAAAACAAAAGATATATCAGGAATTAAATGTATAGGTAATGAAAGAAAAAGTCTCTGTACAGGGAACCATACCTCTTCCTGCAGCAATAAAAGTGCTATAAAGACTTTTTTTTTTAAATATTTCTGGTTATTAATAATGTGATAATTTAATAAAAATATGTGCTTTCTTTTTTTATGAGTTTTTATGAGCCAAAAATGGAATATAATTTTCAGGAAGCAAGTGGACCACTAGCTGAACTCATACATCCTGCTGTGCATAAGGCAATTTTCAGCCACTGTGGTTTTTAAATCAGAATGTTCTCAATGGCATCAATCACTTATTTGTTGACATAGAAAAATGCAACTTTTGACAGTAAGCTGAATGTTCAACATGGTTGTAAATCCTACATTGGCTTTTTTCCACTTTCTCTTCTAGAAAAACAAATCTTATATTAAAATAAACAGCCTGAAAGACAAAGCACTATTCAAACCTTTGGTATGAAATTATTCTGTTCAAAATTTCTACTGTCTCTCTCTACACACACATAAATAGATGTAAATTTCATTGAGTTAAATGCGGGGTTACTGTCAGTTCAGTCAATATTCAATTTCAGCCCTGTCTTGCTTTCTGTTTCCCTTACAATAAAAGATCAGTTTAAACATATTTAATAGCATTGAGACAATTGTTTTAACTTTTAAAACATATCATGAACATGAAATTAAATCTAAATTACTTGCTAGGAGGCCTACACTGTTGTCTGTTTAAATAAAAAAGATAATTTTGTGAACCTCAAAAAAAAGGGAGTTTCTAAAAACAATTTTTCAAAGCATTCATTTCTATGAAAATGATCCACAAAAATCTGATATGGTAATAATTTTGAACCTTCAACCTCCAGTTCACATCCTCCAGGCTGACTTTTCATCTCACGGGACTCTCTCCGCTGGCCACCCCAGCAGCCCTCCTACTCCTACTTTACTTTGTCCTCATGTTTCCTCTCTGTGCAGAATTTTGGAATGGGAAATGCCTGGGTAAAGTAGGAGCTGATCTTGCTGCAGTTCCTACCAGAGCATTAGAAGGATTGCCTCTGACATTACCTTTCTATTCCTCCTTGCCATGATAAGGTGTGTATGAGCAAAACCGCCAGGGCTACTAGGCGATGCTCTCTGCACTCTCTCACAGGTGGATATGTGACACAGATCCTGGTTCATGTGAGTTTGACTTGACACCCTGTTTCCCTGATGGGAAAAAATAATATGGCTGTTGAAGCATCATTTCTCCACACAGGAGCCATATTCCTGAGGAATACAGTAGGAGGCAGGGATTAATGGATATTATTCTGCTTCAATAGAGGGTCTAGAATAGATCAAGCCACTTGCCCAAATCCATTTCCTTATACTTAACACTTTACTTATACATAACACTTTTTTTGTCCCAATTCACACAGCTCAGTGAGCCAGAAAATAGTATAAATAAGAAGGTATCTCAATGGTTATTGTCATTTCACACAAAGTGGTGGAAGAAGCTGGTTCAGTACAGCAAAAGATAGTGGTCAGTGAAACAAAAAAGTAGTTAATACATGTAGGGGATGTGTATTTTCCTCCCCATATTTAATACATCACACAAGAGATGCTGATTTTGGTAGAACAAAAAGCATTGTACAGGAATGATGACATGTCAGCCTGATCCAAAGGAAGGTCAGATGAATATGGAAGCAGGCGTTCATATGCATCTCTTGGGGAATGGAAAACTTGCCAATGAATGCTGTGCCCGATCTATTCAGTGATCTGGCCTCTATAGAAAATACCTTTCAGGAGGTATGTCCATGTTCAATGGTCTCACTTTGGCATATGAGGCAGAATTCCATGTGCATAGTTGTGTTGGAGATATATTGACTATTTAAACCAGGGGTGTCTAACCTTGGCAACTTTAAGCTTTAGCTCTTTAACACTTAGGCCCACAAGTCTTAAAATTGCCAATTAAATTGATTTAAACAAAGGAAAAACTAAGTTGTATTAAACATATTTGCAACCTTTTCACGCACAAAAGAGAGAATTTCCTCCTGACTGTAAGATCAAATGGTCCTTAATGTAACGGACTATTTGTGATCCCTAAACTGGGCTATCTTACTGATATCACAAGCTTCCCACCCAGCACCATATTCACACAACCTACTAACTATTGGGAAGAAATAAAAAAGGCTCACCATAAGCTTGAATGTGGCCCCATCGATTGGTAATGAGAACTTGAGCTAGACATCTGCTTCAGATTTAAAATATCCTACTATTGTATGAGTGTTTGACCACAGCCTGACTCAGGTATTATAGAAGAACAAGCAGAATCTGGGGGCAGAGTCAAGAGAGGAATCAGCCTGGAATCATTACATTCCCACAAGCGGTCCAAATTCAGCCCCTCTTGAATTCCATTAATTTATGTAGTGCCAATTTAGTGCTGTTAATTGACCATTAGATTTTTGTGTATAGGCACGAGCAATAAATTAGTTTAACTGGAACTTAATGTGATACTTTTCGCATGACAGGTATTTTGCCCAATACTGTAACTCTATAGATAAATAATCAAACCACTAAATTAACATGGTCTGGGATTATGTGGAATATGAGAGCAATCTGAGTTTAGGAAAGATGGCACAGATGTAGGTCTATTAGTTTTATATCCCATCTTTCATTCAGGGATAAGAGTCTTAACATATATGAATGAGATGTACAAAACCAATCTATAATTTACACTTGTCATTTTTAATTTCTAGATTGTAATTAAATTGGCTTTCTTTCCATTTATACAATAACTGTAAGATACCTTGAATTTCATGTGGAGAATTTTAGTATTAGTTTGAGAGAGTAAAAATTATGAGGAACAAGAGGAGCTGTTGCTAAGTAACAGAATACATTTCATAAGCCAGAAAACTCTTTACCGAGGATCTTGGGTTTTAACAAACTTGCCAAAAATTGTAAAAAGCTGAAGCAGACTGATCAGAAACACCTGTGGCTCTCAACCCCTATTTTCTCTGCCCCTTCCAAAGAAACCTGACATTGTGCTGCTTAGACTTGCTGGAAAATTATCAAAAGGTGTAGTCCTTTTATTTTATTTTTTTGGGTGGCAATAAATGAAACAAAGAAAAGGCTATGTTAATCCTCAGAAAAATCATATCACATTTATGTTTTTTTTAAATGCCAGTACTTCCTTCAACACTGGAAAAATGGGCTAAAATCCAATCTTCTCTGGTGATAACATTAATCACTATCACTCACTGTAGTCATTGGCCACTGATTCTTTCTTTAAAGATAGCAATCAAGAGATTTAATGCTCACATCTGGACTAAATGGAGCAGTGTAAGTCAGAGTTGTACGTCCTTGTTTTCCAGGAAAAGATTTATGATTTTGTGACAACGGCCTTTCCTAAGAGCTTGAATTAGCTTTTTGTTCAAAGTTATGATGGTGCTGAACGAGGGCTATTTACGCAGCTATCACAGCACTCCTCCCTCACATGATCATGGTTGAGGCACTTGGCAACCAGCCTGCACTTAAAAAAGTTGCAGCATCCTGCTGTCATGCTATCACTGTTTACAACCTCCCCCTGCTGACTTCCCACAAGCAAAGTCAAAGGGGAAGCTGACAGGGAAGATTTAAATTGCTCCTGCTCCTTGAAAAGTATGAGGTCCCGGACATATTGGATCCTGTAGTGTGCACTGCAGCACCTCCCTGCCTGGACTCCATAGTGCATGTCTACTTGGCCGTGCCTAGCCACTGCATCCTCTGCCTGGCCATGCTCATATCAAGCCGCTGCATCAACCTGCTCTCCACCTGTCTGCACTCCAGAGTACCCTCAACACTCAATGCACTGTTGCACAGCATCACAGCACTCCCCTACACAAGCATATTCACTCTGTGCCATGGCAATCTCCCTGCCCAACGGTGCTTGCACCAGGACACGGTACCCATCCCTACCTGCAGGCCTGTTTCTGAACTGCCTACCAAAGACTTATCATGACTGGGATTTCTGGTTTCCTGCTGGCTTCCCCACTGCCTTTGCTTGTTGGAAGTCAGCAGGTCCTCACTTAACAATAGCAATAGGAACTGCCAGGATTTATGTTGCTAAATGATGCACTTACATGATGTCACACTTTATAACCGCACTGCTTATTGATGGAAATTCTAATCCCAATTAGCCTCATTTAATGAGGATTACTTGTAGTTTAAACCAATAATGAATATAGAAACCTAAAGATACCATATTTGCACTAGAAGGTTCCTGGAGTAAGGATTCTGAAATTTAAATATCTAATAACTAAAATTCCTGTTATACTACCTACCGGTAGATGTATAGATGTAATTACTTCTCTGCAATTATTTCTTGAACATATGTTGTATCCTACCCTCCAGTTTAAAAGTCCCCAGGACTGAAATACTGTAACTAAACTGTAAAAAAAACTGTACAAACCATGTAATTATTAGTACAAACTTCAAACAAGAAATAGAGCAACAGCAGCATTAAAACATATTTTTCAGGGTATTTCGGAAGTGGCAAAAAATCCAGTCAAGAACTTTTTGGAACAACAGAAGCTTAGGTGAAAGGACACGGCGAAGCTATCTGATATCAGTTAGCTTTTAAAAAACGCAACTCTAGGGATACTAAGCACATTTTAGCTGTAGGTTTTTATAGGGTAATGTTCCCAACCATTTAGAATGAAATGTACATCTGGGGTGAACTGGAAAATTTGGAAAGGATATTATTCATCTAACTAGTTTAACCTACCACATGCTTGAAAATGTTCCAAAAAGGGGTTTGAGTTTTTAGAAATCGTGTTTACATGTGCTTGACTGAACAGGGAACACAGAAAGCAGGGATCAATAGATCTATCTTTAAGTTAGACTAGCTCTTCAATCAAACCCAATTACAAGTTTTTGAATATGGGGAAGGGGCAAGTTTATAGTCTTTGTGGCACTAATTATGTTGTATACCAGGTAGTCCTCAACTTGTGACCACAATGGAACCCAGAATTTCCCTTGTATATCATGACAGCCATAAGTCGAGGTACCCATGTGAGCAAGCTGATTTTACGTCATTATTTTGTGGCAGTCATTAAGCAAGCACAATGGTTGTTAAGCAAGCCCATTGTCTACAATGGGTGGATTTTGTCAGACCAACAAGGCTTATTTATGTGACTGAGGAATGCTACAAACAGCAATAAATGTGGGCTGGTTACCAAGCATCCAAAATGGAGAACATTTTTTCCCCCAAAACAACAAGTGTTTTGGCATTGTTTTGGGGGGGAAAGCGATATGATGGGTCATGTTAGCCTTTGAATAAGGACTGCACCCTAGTGTGCAAGGGATCGAGTCATCTAAAGGTACCTGTAATTATGCAGCAGAAGATAATTTTTTTGTATCCATGAGCAAAATCTGCCTGTACAATTGCTCTGGAGGGGTTGTAGGCTATTGGCAGACAAAAATGTTCTTGTCATATTGTGGTGGCTGGACTTCAGTCATTATTCATTTGTTTGCTTTTAACAATATTTATAACCAACCTCAATTCTGATACTTTGGGTGAGGTACAATGAAGGTTAAGAAAAGGTATTGGAAACAGATAAAAAGTAATAGATTCTTAAAAATGCGAATAAGAACAAAGCTGCTATATCAAGGATACAGTTCACATAACTTAAATGCTAAATGTCCACTGCTGCTCAGTCCCGTTTTTGAAACTTCTGTTGAGCGGGGACCATCCATACCTCTGGGACAGTAAGCTCTTTAAAATAAAGGCTACCACCGTCATCTAGCCTATGACCATAAATCTAAGTAGAGAGGACTTCCAGAGACCTATTTTAAATAGCCAGACTTGTGGAGCTGATTTGATTCTGGCAAGTAGCTAAATATACCCTGGTGCTGCATTGTAAAAGGCTTTAAAAGTGATAGTACTTAATTGGTAAATCGATTAATTGGTACTGTACTTCAATTTGACACAGAAGCCTATTGGCAACCAGGGCAGATTTTTTTTCAAGAATGAAGAAGTACATACCACTGAAGGGAGGGTTTAATGTCATAGGAGAAATCTTTCTAAGAAGATTGGAGGATTTTCCCTTTAGGGTTATGTTCTAGAATTGGAATTTGATTGGAATTTGGGCTGGCAATTTCCTGAGCATCTGATCCGTCCTGCAAAAGGAGTCAGACACTTTTTACTTAGGCATATATTTTATTCATCCTAGATATATATATAATATCTGATTGTGGAACATTTGACCAGTGTATTTCTAAGGTCTTAAAAATGATTGGAAAAACATAATAAAAGATGAAAGTCATGTTTGTTCCAGCATCAAGACCCAGAGTCTATAGTGGTTCCCTTGTTTTTTTATGGAGCTTAATTATCTAATTATTTAAATATATATTTATTGCACCTTTGAATTTTAAGATCTGCAAGGTAGCTAACAATAAGATGACAAACTGACAAGAGCAAAAAAAAATAATAGCTGAGTAGTGGGTCATATGCAGCTTTGCATCTACAAACTGAAAATCAACGAAACGTTCAAGGATTTGTTAATTGAAAGAAGGCATATGACAAGTAAAACGGGTTTCCACTTGGAGAACTTTTAAAGTCTCATTTTTGAACAAATCTTTGTCTTTTTAGCATTAGCTTTTTTTATGAGATCCATCCATCACACTGCTGGCTTACATTTAGCTTGTAATCAAATAAAACCCTTGAGTCTCCTTTTCCACCTTAAAATCAGAGTTTCATACTTAACTTTGTTGAAATTCATCATTTAGCTCAATGTTATGGTTTAACAAAATTGTCTGAATATTGATTTAACTTTTTGGCATTATCTACATTTTCAGTTTCACCTCATCTCAAAATATTATTAAATATCTCATAGCAGGCTTTAAAAAAAAGCCTAAGACTGAGGCCTCTGATGGTCCAGTCAAGATTTCTCCCCAGATGGTTTTAGAAATTTTACTGAGCACACATTGACTTGATTTTATGTAGTGTTAAATTATAGTTTAAATATACCAGAAGTACTTGAGTTCATACAGTACACAAAACCTCCAACAAACAAGCTGCATTTTGACTTGGCCAGATGTTTGAATTCATCCTGTGGATTCAGTTGTTTAAACCAGCTTTGTCTCTGGCTCAGGAATTCTGGGATTTGCAGCCCAGTTTGTAAAGGGGCCATAGCTGTCCCCCCTTGACTATACTGTACACGGTTATTAAATCTAAGCCTGAACTTATAGAAGATTCAGATTTTTATATTTAATATTATTGAATTTTTCAGATGCAGGGCCACAGCTGGAATTAGGTTGTTTGGCAGATCCTTGATGATTTGCCAGTCATTCAAAGACAAAAGGATCTTTTTGCAAATGAATTTCAATAGAGGGAAGGAACTCCTGTGGAGTGGTTAAAATTCAAGCTGGCCATTCATTAATATAAAATCATATATTTTCAAGTTAGTATTTATGACAATCGTCTTTTGTTTAAAACTCAAGGCAATGCACATAGAGTTCTCTTTTTTTATTTATTTCCATAAAAAACCCCTTGTGTGGAAAGTTGGGCAGAGAGAGAGAATCACTGGCCTCAAATCATCCAGTGAGTTTATATGGTTGAGATAGACTAGAACCTTGATCCCCAACTTCTAACCCAACACTTTAACCATTACAACACAAGGTGCAACTTGAACTCATCTGGAGGACACCAGATTGGAGAAGGCTACATTGTTATCTAGACATGTTAGTGGCAAACTAGATGCTGAGTTTAGTATAGGAGCATTGTCAGCATTTTGGTTTTATTGCTTATCTATGACTAGCAGTCAACAAAATACAGATGTAGCTGATACAATGCTATTTATTTTTGTTTATATGGAAGACATGTCACGTACGTGAGCTTAATCATCCTTCTATCTTTAGGGGTTTTTTTTCTTGCTAAACCAGTCTTGCAAGATTAAAAAAAGACATAGGTCTGATATTGTACTTCTATCTGATTGAATGAGTGATTGATTATGCAGCTTATCACATCCATCTTGTGGCTATAACTTTGTTTTTAGTTCACAAAGCATCCAAGTGCTTTTTGCTACATGAATGCTGTATGTTTCTACCACTGTCTAACAGGTTAATCTGCATTCATATCAGTACAGCTTTATGCACATTAATGGATAAAACTGCATTTCTTTTGACTTGAACTGAATGATGAAGCCATTTTGTGTTTAGGTTGCAAATTAGAGATAAAGATGACAATCGAGTTCAAATTAACATTTCAGTATAATTTCAGTTATGGTGTATAATTTTCATTGAAACAAATTTTACTTCATTTGCTATTATCTGTTGTCTGTCAGGGTTCTTTTCTTACTCAGCCTTGCTTACTTCTGGATGGATGGATGGATGATCCATCCATCCATCCATCCATCCATCCATCCATCCATCCATCCATCCATCCATCCATCCGCTATTTACCCCTTGGTCGCCAGCATCCCTCCCGTATAGATAGGTACACATGGATTGCTGAAGAACATTCAGTAAAGATAAGGAAGCATATTACTAGGCAAGGGTGGGCAATCAATTTTCCCAAGGGGCCACATGAGAAACTGGGTCTGTTGCAGAGGGCCGCTGATGCCCTGCCCTCCTCCCCATATGCCCTGCTGCCCAACACTGAAGTCCCCACCCTTTGCTGCCACTGCTGCCGGCAGGACAAGAACAGCCGAAGGGCTGGATGTGTCCCGCAGGCTATAAAATGCCCATATCTGAATTAGGTGCATTTTCTGAGGCTCACCTAGTGCATGTGAGTTTTTCTCCTCTGGAGAAAAGAAAAAGCAAATGTTATTACTGGCTTTTCTGAAGGAAGTAACAGGAAGAGCTGAGCATAATTCTGTCTCTCTTTATAAAGAAAAAGAAAGCAAGTAGAATGCAGATCCCAATTATTTTCTGTTCCTGCAAATGACTGTTGCGGGATCTTATCATCTAAAGTTATTTATCTCATGTACCTGAAGTGAAAAAAACAAAACCCTTGCTTGGCCCATCCATTGCAGACTTTGAGCCTGAGACTTATGGATAAGTGCAGTTTCTATAGTGCAGAGGCTGCAAACTACATGGAAGGTTGGAAATACTAAATACTTTAGCAATAACTTGTATTTGAAGAATTATATTTTGCCTTATTTCCATAATATAATTCATTCATTTCTTCAGCTATGCAGGAACTTTCCAAAACACTCCTTGCATGTGGTAATTAATCTTTATACAAGATAGCAAACTGATGCAGTTCCTTTGAGACACTGGCCTGGTTCATATAATAGCTATACATTGTTTGACTTTAGTAGTGAGCATGTTATATGAATGCAATCACTGTGGTTTAGAAATCTGTTTTATATCTTGTTATGTAATTTAGTTTATAATGTGATATAATTCAGTAAATTATGATGGAACAAATTGTGGGACGTGCAAAGCATGAATCCAGTCAGCATGTGCCGGTAGAGCTCAACAGCAGAGTACTGTATTACAAATTTTGTCTGCAGATGAAACGACACAATATTTCTTTGCTGCTATAAATGCTGAAGCCAACCAAAGCCGAATTGTGAAATATAGTCAATCTCCACAATAATACAAAATAATCAAATTCTGCAAGTCCTGAAGCTGTAATACAGGATTTATCTGTACTGTAGAATCAAAACCATAACCAACTTTCAAATTACGAGATAAAACTGAACTATTGAGTACCCCTCACAATTCTTTCTATCTTAACTCATCACCAAGGACTAAAATTAAAAAAAAACAACTTATGGTATTCAAATTGCCATTGCCATTATTTTATTTATGTGCGTGTCTATGTTTGTGTCAAATGTTGAAAACAGTCCAATTGTTAACACTTACAATAATCTTTAAAATGGAAAATAAAAAATAAGCGTAACTGAGCCCCTAAAAATATGACATACTCTAAATCTCTAAGGAACCAGTTTACACTGTAAAATACTTTAAATATACATGCTGTGAAAACAGTTCCAGAAAATCTAAGTAAATGCAGTCTGTAAAAGAAAACACCCCTAACTTCAATTCATCATGACATTATTTTTTCTATTTGCATAGCTACTAAAAAAAGTTAACAAAAAAATAGAAGTTGAAGCTAAATCTTTCTTAGAGCAAATAATTTCATGTCACCTAAAACAGTTATAATGTCCTGACAGTTATAATCATATAAAGCAAGCATAAGGGAGGGATTTTAACTTAAAAGAAATTTAAATAGAGCTTGTCTTAAATAGCTATTAAATAGAAGAAGCTGTTTAATCCAACTCTGTTGGATTTCACTAGGCAGTCAGTCTTGTGTTTCATTTCCATAACAAACAAAATCAACTTTAAGCATGACAGAACACGCTCAACAACTCCCTAATGTTCTGCTGTCCCATTTTCTTGTGACTAGCTTCCCAACATCCAGCCTCCACAAATGTATTTGCCAAGTGTCAGAACAAAAGAGAAATCCTTCTTCAATTCTGAACTTGGAAATGTGAGGAGACCTTCACACTGTGCTGAATTTGCAGTAGACTTGAGGATATAAAAATCCCCTCCAGAAAGGTGGAAAAGTATGTTTTTAACTTGAAATTTCAATCGTGCTGAACTTTGGAACAGATAGAAATCATCAGTGAAAGATGAACACTAAGGGAGATATGAGAGGCCCACTTCCTTTCTCAATGATTGTGCTCATGCAGAGCACTATGGGAATGATCAGTGACAACTGTCTCTTATGGCAGTCTAGAAAGCCTAGACTATGGATTCCTGCCAATCATACTGTTACTTTGGGGAGGAAATGCAATTATTATTCAGCAGACATTTCACTAGTAATGGTGAAAGTGTAACATTTATTATTGTTCTCAGCGTATGCTCCAGAGTCACCTAATGTTCAGAATGGAACAATTACTTCCTTTTTTCCTCCTCTTACAACATCCTCAGTACTGGGTGGAGTCTCATTCAGCTCACTTTCACAAATTGTAGGGATTTTTTTTAATAGTACATACAAGCAAGCAGCTTTAGGGAAAGCAGACAGTGGAAGAGGCCCCTTGGTAACTATTTTCTCCTGCTTCTTCTCTTTAGGTTGCGTACAAATAAGTTGTTTTTTTTCAAAATTCTGCCATTTTGAAAAAGATTCCAAAAGTAGAAATAGAAGACTTGTGTATTTTTGCCAAAATACGGAATACAAATTATGTTTGTGACACCCAGCCATTACTGAAACATCACCAATAGAAAAAAGTAAGTATACCATTAATAGTTAAGATCCATCTCCAGCTACCATGCTGACTACTGCCTTTTTCTACAACTACAAATATCTATAGAAATCCAGCAACTGAATTAGCATAAATTAGGGTTATGAATTATAACATTTTACCAATGAGAAAATAGCATCCATGTACTGCTGGACACCCAGAACAGAGTAGGCAACCTCCATCTACAAAATATAGCAGCCAGTGTACCAAACAGGACAAAGATGGTTCTAGCCAAACAACAGCGATCCCTCCTCAAGGCAAAACCAATCTGCTATATACTGATTTCCATATTCCCAATCTGGTGTTTAAGATGATGGGAGTCAGTGTCCAAAAACTCTGGATAGTATCTGCTTGGAGGTAATTAGTAACAGATAAAAGGAAGCTTTCTTTCCTTAGGGGCTTGTCTGCATAAGGTATTCATACCACACCTCTTTTTATTTATTTTTTAACCGAGGGAGGCCACTAGAACTTTTAAAATTCAAGCCTAAACATATTTAAATTCTGTGCGATCGTCTTTAGGGAAAGTGGGCTGAATGTGCCATACATTCTCACAAGCAAGCCAAACTTGCCGAACATGAGCACAGGCTAATGCAACCCCTGGGCCAAAGCAACGTCGAGTTTTTCTACACGAATCATCTGCGCTTCTGAAATACGGGCCCAAGGAAGCCTGGGAGACAAGCCCACTCCTTCGTGGGGACAGCCGGTTAAGTCAAAGAGCTTGGGAAGGAGAGACAGAAATTAATCCAAGTTCCTTTAACTAATGCCAGACAACAGAATGATAGGCTGAGGCTCCGTGAAACCGGTTAGGGAGGCTAAGGGCAGGCAGGGCTCATTGCCTCAGAACCTGGAACTGCTTCCATGCCCAGGCCCGGGTCTTCGGCTTCGCAACAGCGTCTCTGCTTGCTCGTCCCCCAGGCGCTTTGGAGACCCAAACGCGCCCGTGTTCTCTAACTGACCGCGGACGACTTTCGCGGGAGAAGAAAAAGAGGGTTCCCCGCGTAGGGTTCCCCGCCCTCGCAAGCGCAGCCGGGTCCCGGAGCCAGCCAGGCGAGCCAGCGCCAGGGACGGGTGGCCTAGCGGCCCCAAGAGCCGTCCCCGCGCCGCAGCCACGCCTCGCCCAGCGCCCCGCAGCGGCGGGAAAGAGCCAGGCGCCCCCGGTGGTGCCGCCTGAGACCACGCCGCCGGCCAGGGACGAAGGGCAGCGGCGGGCAGAGCCGAGGGGCAGTCCTCCACCCTCCAGCCGTCGCCGCAATGGCGAGAGGCGGAGACAAAACCCGGGACGGGGAAGGAGGAAGAGAAGGCGCTGCCTCTGGCCGAGACCCTCCCGCTCTCCCCCAAAGCAGCCCCGCCGCCCCGCCGCTCACCGTCCGCGGGTCCCTCCTCGGCACCCCCACACGCCTCCGCCCTCCTCGCCACTCGGGACTCCTCCGTCTCTATGGGCGACCGGAGCTGGCCGACCTCTCACCCGCTCCTCCTCCTTTCCTCCTCCGCAGCTGGCTCCGCCTGGCCCCGGGCGGGGAAGGCGACAGGGCTTCCTGGACCGCCGCCGCCGAGCTCCCTTCGCCCGCTCGCCCTTCCCAGCCGTGAGAGGCTTCCTCTCCACTTGCCCGTGCCCGGCAGGCTGGCTCCGCGCCCCGTGGCGGCCAAGTGACAGGTTGGGCTGGCGAGGCGGGCGCAGCTGCTCGACTCAGCCCCGGTTTTCTACAACGCCGAGCGGTTGGGCGTGGAAGGTTCGCCCCGACGGGAGGCCGCGGATCCGGGCGGCGCTTCGGGTTCCAGGCAGGCTGGGAAGGATCTTGATCGCTCGGTCGCCTGGCTAAGCCGAACCGGTGGCTCCCGGGTCTCTGTTGACTATGTGCCTGTTTTAGTCGTTTCCGACTATTAAGGAGCAGATAGATCGATCTCTACAGGAACCCCATAGAGACTCAGGAGGACAAGTCCTTTCCCTCCAGTTGCTCTTCGGAGAATATGAATTTATCCCTAGTACGGCATCCCAGGAAGGAGCTGTTAGAAGAAATGTCAATTTTTGAACGGGGTTTTCCTGATTTTATGGGGAAACTTCAGACCGACCAGAACCTGACCTTAGACTCGCCATTATTCTTGCAAGTTTATTGGGTTTTAGAAACAGATCCCAGCCCGAATAAAAATGAATTTCAAAGTGGTTTCCAATACACAACCGCTCTCATAACCAAGCCAGTATTATTTCCAGGAAACGTGAGATGGGTGGCATGTAAATCTAATAAATTACGGTAATTAAAGATATGTGATTACTGATCTAAGGTGTGCTTTGTTTGGAGTCAGTGTGCTCTATGAATACAGCCATTTGGTTTAATAAACTACATTTGGGTGGCATTAGACTATCTGTTTACATAAACAGATGTGTTAGCTGATGTGTGAATATGTTTGCCAAAGGTGAATTTTTTAGGCTAGCTCAACTGCTGTTGGTCTTTTCCCCAGAATTGTAATATCACAGTTAGCCAGTAGATGGCATCATCTCTTTATGAAAAGTTGCCCTTTGAATCGCCACTTTGATTATCAGGAAAAAAGACAAAAATATATTAGGCAACACTTTTTATTTCAGGCAGAATAAATGATCCTTAACCAAACACAGCAGAATTTATAGCTGTGACTTAAGAGCCTGCTTAGTAGATCAATTTTTGCTTATTTTTTTCCTATGGCTGTAAGTTGTTCGAAGGTTGAGGCCTACACTTGTTCTTCAGAATGAGAAATGGAAATACTGAATTTGGTAGGCTTGATACATGCTAGGAGACCTCAGCCTTCTGTACTGGAAAATCCAACCTTCTCTTACTGGGAAATCAACTACAAAGAATTCTAGAGGAAATAGATTGTGTAGATCTTTTTCAGTTGGGATTCAATATCATTCATAAGACAGAAATAGCATTTGTTGCTCTTGGATGACCTTTATCATGACCTATATTGGGGAATATGCCCATCTTGGTCCTATTGACCTCTTAGTGGTGTTTAATAACAACTACTTCTGGATATCTACAAGGGTTGGGGGCATTGTTTAACGATGGATCATTCCTAGCTAAACGGGTAGTATTTGGAGAAGAAGCTTGATCCCATGTGTAAATGGGGGTTCCATGGGGCTCATTCATCTCCCCTATGTTGTTTATGAAACCACTGGAAGAGGACATCCATCGTCCATAGATGACATCTTACACAGTGTCACCCTGGTCCAAGCCAGAGATATCATGAATATCCTGAACCATCATTTGAAAACGGTGAGGATGACAATACTTAGAACAGAATACCTTTGTGATGGTGACTAAACACAGTTTTTATTACAAAGTAAATGAAGGCACAACAAAAGATTGCAGCTTATACTTTCCACATCCCCAATAAATGTTTATGTCAGCCTTTATAATGCACAGCTATAAATGAGAACGTTAAATTGGATGTTAAAGAAAAATATGAACTTTTTGTCCCTAAACAGAAGCAGGAGTTTTTCATCTGCTGGAATTAGAGGTAGAAAGTCTTTCCTATCAGCTATCTTTTCCTTGCATGTAAATTATTCATATTGATTGTCTGCACAGCACCATGATATATTACATGGGATCCAGGAAACCCTAGATTTTCCTTTTTCCAAAACTCCCTTCTTGGAATATATTTGTACAGAATCTTTTTATCCTGATTATAAGTTTTGGAGCTTCCCTTTGAAAGAGGTCTCATGCAATATTTGGAATACAGCTGTAGAATTCCAAACCATCTATTTGATCTGATGGGATTTCTATGCTGAGCAATACTTGACAAACTGAAATCAAAATAAGAATCCATTTATGTCAGAGTGTGTTAGGCTCAAAATAAAATGTTGCTTAGATTTATTGCTATTACTGCATAAACAAAGTAATACATTTGTGAACAATTCTTGGCAGAGCAATTCTAAATTAATATTATGACTATATAGGAGATCTGTTCTTATAACACAGGATCGTTACTATATCCAATTCACATTCAGACTTCCAAAAGGACAAAAAACACAACTAGAAAATATTAAAAATGTAATTTAAAAAACTCCAATAAGTGTGCCCATGGCACTCTGGAAATACTGGCTAACATCTTTTCCGAGCTCTTTAGAATTCTGTTGTTGCTACTGAGAAAGACCAAGTGAATTTATAATACTGGAATGTGCTTCCAGAGTAAACCCATCTATCATCAGACACACAATTTCTCTACTCTGTCTCATATTATGTGTAATGCATGTGAACAAGAAGCAGGACATGGCATCCAGCACAGCAGTGACCAGACTGCAGAGAGCCTGCCCAGCCTTCTTGGCACATGAATTCAAGACTCAATACTGACTTTGACAAGCAGACCAAAGAGGGGTAAAAAAAATACATAGTGACAGCCTTCTTGAAAAGTTCACAGTCCAGGGTTTGCAGAGGGAAATAGAGAAGAACATCCTGTGCAATAGGAGTAGCTACACACAATTTGTGTATTGCTGGGAGGGAAGGAAAGGGAAAGACATATAAATGGCAAAAGAGACAGATTGCAGTCGCCAACTTTCCCAACATGCCATATGCCTTTGTGGGCTACTGGTCTTTTTAAAATGCTATTTTCTGGCAGCTGTGCTCCAAATACATTTGGAGAGTTCCAGATTAAGTAGATCTAAAGGCTTTTTCTTAAATTAAAAAAAAATAAAGTCTCCAAAATGGATCAGAAGGATTCATCTTGTCGTGACTTCATGGGTTCTATTCATACAAATTTTTCCTCTTTACATCACCCAATTTCAAAAAAGCATGTGCTTTCTGGAGAAGAAAACCAAATCACAATGTTATTACAAGGGATTTTTTTAATTTTTATTTTGAAAAGCATCTTGATCCCCTGGAAGAAAGTGTGGTTGACTAATGAAAAGGCTGTCTGTGGCATGAACTAGAAAAAAACATAATAGGTCTGGCTAAAGGCCAAAGTAATGGGAAGAATGATCATGCAGGGAATGAACAATTTGCAAAACAACAGAGCAACTCTTTAAGGTATTTGGAAATGTGGTGGAATCATACTGGTAGCAGCGAGTACAATTTATGTTAGGACCTCTAGTTGGGACCAGAATTTCCATTGCTAAGCAAAGCAGTTGTTGAGTTGCACCCAATTATATGACCTTCTTTTGCCCTGGTTGTTAAGCAAATTCATCGCAGTTGTTGGGTAAATGAGGCCATTATTAAATGAATCTGGTTTTCCCCATTGACTTTGTTTGTCAGAAGCCAGCTGGGAAGGTTGCAAATGGCGATCACATGACCAAAGGACCTTGCAATCATAAATACATGCTGGTTGTCCAGTGCCCAAATTTGGTCATGGGATAGTGAGGATACTAAGTGTGAGGACAGGTTGTAAGTCACTTTTTTCAGCACTATTATGTTTGAATGGACATTTACTAATATTGTGAGTTGAGGATCACCTGTAATTATCAGATCAGATCTTTTAAAAAGAAATTACTATCTAGAAAGTTAAAGATGAGAATTTTTCAGAGGATGCTGACTAATTCTCCAGAATTGGGTGAAGGGAGAATGAAGCTATCCTGGACCTATGATGTCCCTATTCTCTACACAAGTCATATATATAATGATTTAGAATTATTTTAAAAATGAACATACTATATTAGATATAAATGTCATGAATAAATAAAAATATTTCCACCCAAGGAGCAATTTGTCTCATAATTACTTTGATCCTTCTCAAATCAGCCCATCATACAAGCCACAAAGATATATACTCTTATTTTGCTATTCAATTGGAATGAAATATTTCCTTTTAATTCTGAAATATTTAACCAGTAACTCAAGTTACTGGCACTTATCAAATGCTATGTGACAAACTGGAGGGAAAAATCCTTTTGATGTGTCTATCTTTCTATATCTCTATTGATCCCTTTGATGGTACTAAAGCCTTTAAGTTGGAAGCATTCCTGTTACTCTGACATGAACCCATCGATTTATTACTGTTAATACATTTATAGGTTGATCATTCCTTCTATGCATCATTCCAAATTAAAAAAAGATGTGAAGGTCAATATAACATGTTTTCTCTTTGAGCAGGAATACCATGTATCCAAATAATAATTATGAATGTTTCTGATGGCGTATTAATATGTATAGAAAGCAAGCAGGGTGTGAAAATATATTCTTTCTTAAAATTATTCTTGTATAGTAGGAAGGATGCTACTGTCTAATCAGATGAATCATGAACCATCAGTTCAAAGACAGCAGCTTTTGTTTTGGATGGATTTTTTTAGCTGGTTTCAAAAGAAAATATCCTTTTACTGTATGAAAAAGGTCGCTGATAATAATCCTTCCCTGGAGGTTTCAGTACAAGAAATAGAATGTTTTGTTTTATACTCTTGTCCTTGAATTTGACTCATTGGATGACTTTGATGTTCCATGATAAATTTGATTATTCTAACTGACTATCTTCTCACTTACCATCCTAAGACTGGATTGCAAATAAGTGCACTTGGAAGCTCCCCTATGTTAAAACAATATTGCCTTCTTCCTATCATAGCTTGCAAAGTGTAATACAATGACCAAGAAAATAAAATCCTGTCCTGTCTTTGTTGAACATGGAATAAACCACAGTATGGATTACCATATTAAAAATCTCCGGTGTTCCCATAAAGAGCAGTGACTGGCGACTGTGGCCACTTTACGACCTGTGGGTTTCAACTTCTAGAATGTTGGCTGACTGAGGAATTGTGGGAGTTGAAGTCCACAGATTATAAAGGAATAGCTGCCTACTCTTGCAATAGAGCAGGGGTGTCCAACTTGTGTCATCACGGCGGCGTCACATGACGTATCGTGACTTTTTTCCCCTTTGCTAAACCAGGCGTGGGCATGGCCAGCGCGTGACATATCTGGCCCATGGGCCACAAGTTTGGCAGTCCTGCAATAGAGTATCTACTCGTCACCTCCTTCTTTTTCTTCCTTTTTAAAATTTAAAACTCTACGTAAATCTTTTCATTCTTTCCTTCTTTTTGTTTAGGTTTATTTTATTTTTACTTTGCATCATCTCAACTACTTTAAAATCCCATGAGGGTTTAAAAAAAACAACACCCAAAAATCTTGTTTTCATATTGTAGCAAAACAATCAGGGTGTCTATTATTAAACATCCAAAACAAGAATTAGGAATTTGTGATCCCCTGGAGATTATTGGATTCCATCTCCTATCAACCTCATCTATCTTGACCAATCATCAGAAATTGCTGAACTTGGAATTCAATATCAGGAAATTCATGGGTTCTTCAGTGCTGATGTAAATCCAACTGGAGAAATGTAAATATAAGGGTTAATATACCCATATTAGCATGGTATAATGATGAACAAATGAAGAGATGGTAAAATGGGGAGGGGGTTGCTGCTATATCAAATAAAGTAACAAACAAATCTCTGTTCAATTCAAGATGGTTTTTCTGTATGTGTCTATTAATAGTTTCATTATTAAAAGAAAATAAGGGAACAGAAAGGGGAAACTTGGTATCAAATTATAGCATCAGCTAGCATGAATCAAACAACTTAAACATATGGGTGTCAAAGAATCACTGCAACTGTAATTATATGCAGTAACATTATGTATTTTAAAAAAACCTCAAACCCATGAGTCTAATTTTCTGGTTTTTCCATGGGTCCATATTTTTCCTGAATTTTTCTTCTAAATGGATTACTGCATGGTTTGCATCTGAAAACAACTTTCCAGAACTGAGGTAGATAACGTTAGAAGTAATATGAGAGGCTTCAGAAATAAATGGGTCCTTTGGAGAACTCTCTCTGATTCATATTTTTGAGTTACAATGTATTAAATGGAGTAGGCCTTGAAAATCATAACAAAGTGTATGCATAACGCTGAAATATGATTCAGCTGCTACCACATGATTAAATCAAGCTACCAGAAACATGGATTTCTTTTTCCGCACATTTGTTCAAAAACAATAAGCAAATAGACCTAGGTAGAAAATTTTCCAACCTGATTAGGTTGAGTGCAATTTTTAAATGCCACATTTGAAAAAACTGTGTTTATTTAACCTACTATATGTCAATTCCATCAGTATTTATATGCTATAACAACTTTATACCTTTTCTATAGTCCCTGAGGTTGGATATTTTTGAATTAATGAAAGAATAAGACAAATAATATAGAGGAAACACTGTTTAAATATGATTATTTAGTAACCATGAATTTTATACTCTTGAGATAGCACTGGGATCAATATGATTATCAATTTTCTATGAACTGATTTTGTTATCACAAATAAGGGAACCCAATGCAAACTTGGCTACTATGGTATCTATTTAGAATTTTATTTATTATTTTATTCAAAACATTTATATAGCCACCCATTTTTCAGCAAGCTCTGGGTGGCTCCCAATCAAAGATTAAAAAAACATTTTAAATTCAGACACAGACTCTTGCCACCAAAGGTTTGTGATAGTTAATCCAGAGTGAGCAGTCCTTTTTCAACATAATGATGGGATATAAAAATTTGGTAGAATATGTAAAGAAATGCCTCTTGTAGAGCTGAAAAATGTTTATCTTCTCCGTTATTTTCTTGAAAAGTGTTTTTTCTCACACATCAAGAAATTCCTTACACAAAGTACAGACTTTCCTTAGTAAAGCTATAAAAGAATTGAATCTCTTTAAGTCTTAAAAATATAATGGCCCAGATAGAAGCAAACTGGTTAAGAATTTATTCAGGCTATGTAAAGCTAAAACAATGAGGAAAACATATTAATATGATGATTAACAGTTAACCTTTTTTAAAAAATAGAGGGAGGGACATTTTATCCAAATGAAACATAATTGTTCTAATATTAAATAATTAGTATCAGGGAATATTACCAGAAGACTGCCAGAAACTACAAGTGAACTGAAAACTTTTTTACAATAATGATAGGAAGTTGTGTTTTTTTCTGAGCAATACATACCAAGTTACAGTTCTTCCCTGCTGGAAGAGCTAATGAGAAAGGCAGAGAGAGCGAACTAAGGTCAGTTGACCTACGCCTATTCTGGAACCAGAAGACTGTAGCAGGGGTGTCAAACTGGCGGCCCGCGGGCCAGATGTGTCATGTACAGGCCACACCCTCCCCAGCTCCGCAAATCAGGAAAACGTCACAAAATATCATGTGATGGCAACATGATGCCGCAAGTTTGACACCTGTGCTGTAATGGTTCCAAGCATTATTCAAATATTAACAAGTATTTTTGAGTAATTATATACCATTTTGAATAATTATGAATAAATTCATTCTATTTATCAAATTTTGTAAAATAAAAACAATACATAAGAAAAAAAATACAATCGGCAGAAAGAACACCAACTACAGCCAATAATAGATTCTATCAACCATAACAGCTATAATAAAAGGAGATCCACTACCTCATCCCCAAGGCCTGGGAGAATTATACCTTCATTTGAGAAATGTGGGTGTTGACTGGGAACTGCTATAAACAGAAAAATGGACTGGGCTTTCTGTGATTCATTTTGCAGCTAAAAAACAAAGAGTCGATGTGACAAATCTTCAAACCAATCTTCTCCAATTTGATGTGTTAGACCATAAATTTTATGGTGGCTGCAAAATGGAATTGCAGGCCAATGTCGCTGGAGGGTATTATATAGGACAAGTCTGTATCAACTGGCTGCATATTTCCCCCTGCTTTTTATATTGCATTATTTTATGTTTTATGCACTGTTAGGCACACAGAGACACTAAATTGAGATGGGTGAGTTCTACAAGTTCCTTAAATAAATAAAAGTAAGCTAGAGCCTACTGCAGCAGAAAGCATGATTAATTAGCAAATACTTTGTAGCTTTGCAGCTTATGACAATGCCTGCAGTACAAGCTTAACTATATTATCTTAGGTATGGCTTATTCAGCCCAATTGACAAAGTTTGTTCAGCACATTAAACTACAGCAAACTACAAACTAGGTTAAAATGCGACTGGCTAATTTGTGGTTCTGAGGTTTGTGTTCAATATCACTTATTGAAAACTAAAGTGAAATAGAATAAATGAGCTGAAAGGGACTTTGGAGGTCTTCTAGTCCAGTCCCCTGCTCAAGCAGAACCTATACTATTTCAGCTAAGTGGCTGTCTAGAGTCTAGACTTTTCTTAAAAACATCCAGTGATGGAGTGCCCATGAATTCTGGAGGCAAGCTGTTCCACTGGTTAATTGTACTGACTGTTAGAAAGTTTCTCCTTAATTCCAGGTTGCTTCTCTCTTTGATTAGTTTCCAACCATTGTTTCTTGTCTGCCCTCTGGTGCTTTGGAGAATAATTTGACCCCCTCTTCTTCATGGCAGCCCCTCAAATATTGGAATACTGCTATCATGTCACCCCTAATTCTTCTTTTCTTTAGATTAGCCAAACCTAAAACCTGCAAATGGCTTGAAGCTTCTCAATTCTTCCTCAATTGTCTGAAGGCTGTAGCATCTAAATGCCATGATTGTGTAAACTTAAAAGATATATTTTGATAGCCTGCTTCACAATTCTCAAACAGAGGGAGCATCATAAATAAATCTGCTTTCAAATCATTAGATACCCTGCAGATTGAAACTTGCATCATCTTTCTTAAAGTGTTCCACCTCCTTATGGCCTATTTTCCATATAAAATTCTCACGAGACCAGATATAAAACAGAATACTGTTATCAAAAGTCATTGGAACCACTCAAAGCAAAAAGGTTGGTTTACAAGCACATACCCATATTCTCTGCACAGCTAAAGGCAAGAAAGAAGACCATGCAATTTGCTAATGAGGATTGCAGAAAGCTAGTCGGTAGAAATAGCCTCTTTCCAACTGCTTTTATAGATCTATAAAAATATTAGTCATGCAGGATAGGATTTTCCCCACCACCTAGCTGAGAGTCATCAATATCAGAACCCTTGAGCTCATTCTTCCACAACCATCTAGCTAGCTAACGTTGCCTGTGAAATACCCATCAAGAGCAGATCCTGCTTTTATAGCTTAGTTTACAAACCAAGTTTTAATCATAGGAATTAAAACAAAACAGGAAACTTTAGAAATGTGGACAGAAGCAACTAATCAAGACACATGTAGGAAAAAGAACAAGCATGTGAATATTTAACATATTCTCACAATAGTAACCCTTGATTTAACTTAGTTTGCCGCTGGGTTTAAATATTGTGCTAAGCCAAAACAAATAAACAAGAAATTACAATACAACACATAATTATAAAATGGTTTGTAAAGTCTGGGTTTACAATGCAACATATATGAAGTAGGCCACTATGATGAGTGCTAGGAAATGAATAAAACAAAGCATAATTTAGCTCAATGCGTAAAAACAATTATCTAAAAACACAGAGAAAAGTATTTGAGGTAAATTATGCTGCTGTCTGTGTTTAATAACTGTTAAGATATTTTTTTTACCCTTGCCCTGATAAGTCACATCTCTCATAATTTGGTCTTCTACTCAGTTTATTCCAACAGCATACTTTTCATTTACAAAGTCCAGAGAGCCAAACTGGTTTAAAGCCAATTTAAATCACAGTTGGCTGTCTGCAGCTTTGTAAATATTTAGCATTTTTATTAGTTCAGGATCAGCACTTTTATGCAACTGAGGTGATAATGCTACTCAGGCATTGATGATACCGGTTATAATTATTGCTTACTATGTTCTCTATAGAATTGTATTAAGTGCAAATGATACATTATATGTTTATTATAACACAGGTCATTTTTCAAATCTGGACTCCTTATATTTTCAGTTGCAAATGTACTAATCAGCAGAGTAGGCACATATTTAGTAATAAAATGTAGAATGAATTTATAAGCTGTTGTATGACTGCATAAAATGAATTTGCTATTCTATATTGGTGCAGCATTTTATGGTTCAAATTCTATTGGCATAGAATTGCTTTGTTAAAAAAAAGGTTTATTTTTACAAATAGATTACTACAGCTTTCTGGATAGCAAAATTGAGAGAAAATGCTCATTCATTGTGTGGAAATCCAATTTTATTACTAGAGTAAAATGGAGCAATTCCAAGGACCACAGCATACAATGTCTAAGCCAGGACTGTCAAACTCCCGGCCCAAGGGCCAGATGCATCATGTGCTGGTCACGCTCACAACCAGTTTAGCAAAGTGGGGGGGGGGGTCCCAATAAGTCACGTGACACCACTGTGACAACGTGAGTTTGACACTCCTGGTCTAAGCCATAATGTACTAAGCAATATATCAAGCCATAATGTAGTTATTGATGCTCTCTGAACTTGGTGGTTTTCTTGTAGACATTTCATTACCAAACTAGACAACATCATCAATGCACATCAGAGCATTAGTGTTAACTAGTTTGGTAATGAAACATCTTCAAGAAAACCATCAATCTCAGAAAGTACCAAGGACCTCACAGTTCAACCATGAGCTAAAAATATTCTCTTTTATCCATGATGTAGTTAGTTGGCTTTTTAGTAGAATGTTGTGTGAACTGAGCCATGATTCAGAAACTGTGGTCTATGAGTGCAATGCATGTTTAAATCTATATTCATGGATTAATTTGGTAAGCTAAAACAGACTGTATTAGAAGATCATGTGTTTCATGTCAGCTGTAGCAAGATAAAAAAGAAAGATGCTGGAGTACCACCCCCACCCCCCAACAATTAAATCCACTAAAATCGTTCTTGGGCAATTAACAGTTAGAAAGTCAATAGATAACATTAAAAACTCATTTAATTTTAATCATTCACATAAAATCTTGCTAATGTAGAATTACCACATACAAAGTATTTACATATAACATGAAACACTTAAGAACAAAGTTTATTTCCTATAAATATATATATTTGAAGGACCATCATAAATAATACAAATAACCTACAGTAGTCAGAGAACTAATTAAGTTCTATCTGTAAGCATTTATTTTTGCTCCAAGTATATGCAAGCATTGGTTGTAGTACTGTCTAATCATACTTATTTACTCAGTAGAATCCTGTTGCAATTTGCTCATTCACCTTAGTATATGTAAAAGAGAAAATATGTTGCACAAAATATAAAAATGCAGCAGTACATTGCAGGTTTAAGATTATTTATTCCATTTTTATCATGCACTTGACTACAGAACAGTATCAACTGACTGTAGCGGGCATAGTTGATGCTTGTGTAAAATGGAACATGCAAAATCCAATCGCCCTTAAGTAAATATTCAAACAATCCAACCCACATTTAACACTAACATCTTACTTCGCCTCTGAAAATCTCAATAATCAGAATTTTCTCTGAATAGATGTTCTGCAAGATCAAGACTACGCTCTTATTTTAGCCACACAGTAGGTGTCACATCACAGAACATTTGCTTCTCAGTTTATCCTTCTTTCGCTGCTGCTTTGATTTCTTGCCATCCACCTGCAGACTTACATTTCTTCTCTTTTCCAAATTAAGGAGCTCTTCAAAAAGCTCCTGCACGTTGTAGTTCATTTTGGCTGAGGTCTCCATGAAGGAGCACTTCCATTTCGTGGCAAGGACTTCTCCTTCACTGGTGCCCACTTCTCTTTGAGGGCCATCGCTCTTGTTTCCTACCAGTATAATTGGGACTTTCTGAATGTCTCCTTTGATCTGACAGATCTGCTCATAGATTGGTTGGAGCTCTTCTACGGATTGCCTGCTGGTCACAGAGTATACTAACATGAACGCATGGCCTTTTGAGATGGAGAGTCTCTGCATGGCAGGGAACTGGTGACTTCCAGTGGTGTCTGTGATCTGAAGAGTACAGATGTTCTTGTCACAGCTGATCACCTGGCGATACGTATCTTCAACAGTGGGAATGTATGTCTCCCGGAAGGTCCCCTGTATGAAACGGAGTACCAAAGAACTCTTACCAACACCACCAGCTCCAAACACAACCACTCGGTAATCATTACTTTGTTCTGGCATCCTGCTTATTCAGCTGGGGACCAAGGAAGTACCTTGAATTTACATGCTCCTTTGGTGAATAGGCCTGTCGTGAGAAAACAAGTTAGATATCAACAACTGAAGTTCCAACTTGTATTTAAATTCAATAACATCCCTCCCCTCCAAAACACAGCTTCAAGATTTTAAGCAAGGAATATGGTGCACAGGGATGACGTTACCATTAGAGAAAATGAAATGGCAGCTACTGGGAAGAATCACCAAAATACGGGAGGAAAAAAAATACTGTTTTGCCCTCCACAAAATTCCAAATTCTTATGTGGCCCCTTGGTAAAATTAATTGCCCAACCCTAGTCTAAACTACAGTTTAGGCAGTCTCCACCATCTTGAACATTTTCTGCATGTGTTGAATGTAATTTCCAGCTACTGATTCCAAGTCAGCATAACTCAATAGAGGATTCTGCTAGCCAAAGTCCATGCTTTTTGGGTAAGGGGCTGGGGGGGGGGGCAAAACCCTGCCATCTTTGTTGGGAACTTCCTCGAAACCGCCTCGTTGCCTGGAGGCGCCGGGGAGGAGCGAACGCCACGGCGGTTGTCCACAAATTAAAAAAGCGTTTTCTTCCCCTCTCCTGGTCTTTTCTCCCTTGGGATGGCGAGGAGGAGGAGGAGGAGGAGGAGGAGGAGAAGGGGACAGCCATCTCTTCCCCCACCCAGCCCAGCCCCTTTGTACATTTGAAGATGTATGCGCCAGCCGGGATGCCTCGTGGCATCCAGTCACCAAGTCACATGTGCCCGGCCGCAGTGCCAGATTCCAGTATTGCGGGGCGGCTTGGGCACAGCTGTGTGTCCCCCTTTCGCGGGGAGACATGCCGCCGTGTTGGCATGCAACCCCCACCCCAGCCCTCCCCCAGCCACGCAGGCAGGTGGGCAGAAGAATTGGGGTGGGGGGGAAGCTTTACAAAACCGATGCGCGGTGCCCAAGTTGCAAGGCAGAGGAGGGTGGGAAAACGGGCAGGGTGTTGTGTCGTTTGTGGCAGGGTTGTTTGTGGGTTTGTTTTTGTTTGTGCTGCTCCCGTTGTCGGGCAGAGGGCTCAAATGCGGTGAGGAGGCCTCCCCAAGAATGCCACGCCTCTCCTTTTTGAACACACACACCCGCTTCCCCGGGGCAGGATTTAGGGTCTTTCTGCCTTGCCCCTCTTTGGTTTTGGGCGCTCAGGGGGAAGCCAAGGAGGGAAAATGTTGAACCGGTGCCAAGGAGCTTTTCAAGCCACCTTCCCGTCCAACCCGGCACTAATATTTTCAGGCAGGACTGTTGAGGTGGTGATATTGGAGAGAAGAGTGTGGACGTGCCAGGAATGTGAAGCAAAAAACAGACAGAAGTAGGGATGATGTGGAGAGAGAGAGAGAGAATGAGAGAGTAAATGAGAGAAAATGAGAGAAGGGAGAGAGAAAAAGACAGAGCGGAGAGAGAATGAGTGAGGGTGGGGAGAGAGAATGAGAGAAAGAGAGAGGGGAGAGAAAAAGAGAGGGGAGAGTGAATGAGAGTGACCAATTGAGAGTGAGAGAGAATGAGAGAGATAAAGGGAGAGGGGAGAAAGAAACAAGCAGAGAGAAAGAAAGTGAGGGAGAGAGATAAAAAGACGGGGGAGAGAGAAAGATTGAGTGAGAGAGAGAAGAAAGAAAGAAAGAAAGAAAGAAAGAAAGAAAGAAAGAAAGAAAGAAAGAAAGAAAGAAAGAAAGA
>JANHFL010002634.1:87744-112732 GCA_032468155.1 Oxyrhabdium leporinum | reverse complement strand
TATATGTTTTTTGAGGTTTTCGCGGGTATTTGTATGTGTATCTTCGGTTATTCGTGAGAAAACCCGCGGGAGAAAACCCGAATAACCGAAGATACACACACACACACACACACACACACACACACACACACATATAAAAAATGAAACGGCAGCAGCCATATATATATGTGTGTGTGTGTGTGTATATACATATATACATATATATATATATATACACATACATATATATGAGGCAAAATTCACTTAACTGGTTTGTATAGCAACAGGTAGTCCTTGACTTACAACCACAATTGGTCATAATTACTATTGCTATGCAATACATAGGACCATAGACCAACATAGCTCTCCTCTGCAGTCCCAAAGATGCTTTTTTCAGGAGGCAACTGGACTTCGTTTTTTCTTTGAAGATGTTTTGCTTCTCATCCAAGAAGCTTCTTGAGCTCTGACTAGATCAGGGGTGTCAAACTCACGTTGTCACATGACATATCAGGACTTTTCCCCCCCTTCACAAAACCGGGCATGGCCGTGGCCAGCACAAGATGCGGGGCTGGAGTTTGACAGCCCTGGAGTAGATGGTGGGGAATGGTAGGATTTATACTCCTTGCAGACAGGTCTTCATTTGCATCCTTTTAGAGGGTCGTTGAAGCACTTGGAGGTTTATCCATGTCATCAGGGTCACCTGAGTAGGGTTAGGATCAGCTGTCTGCTGTCAGATAAACCTCCAAGTGCTTCAACAACCCTCTAAAACGGGGAGGGGGGGTGTCAAACTGGTGGCCTGCAGGCCAGATGCATCACATGCAGGCCACATCCACCCCAGCTCCACGAAGTGGGAAAATGTCGCAAAATGTCACGTGATGGCAACGTGATATCGTGAGTTTGACACCCATGTTCTAAAAGGATGCAGGTGACCAGCTGTCTGCAAGGAATATAAATCCTTCCATTCCCCACCATCCGGTCAGAGCTGAAGAAGCTTCTTGGATGAGAAGCGAAGCATCTTCAAAACCCCCCCCCAAGAAAGTCCATTTGCCTCTTGAAAAAAGCACCTTTGGGACAACCATAACCTGGATGATTGAGAATCTCTATAAACTCTCCTCTGCCACATTTCAGAACTGCTCCCACTTCCTATCATGCACCAGCTGGGAATTTTGAAAGTTGTAGGCACAATACAATGGAAAGACTCCAGATGCAGAAGGGAGAACTTTAGACCTTTCTGTCTCCCTTTATTCCTCACCTATGATTTCTAAATACCAGTAATGTATGTAGCACTTCACAGCTGCACAGAGGAAACTTGAGATTTACTGAGCAGGAGAAGGACGGGAAAACCACAGCACAGTGATAAATGCAGGCAAGTATATTGAAAGTTTGAATATACCTAGAGATAAATTAACGCTGGCCAGAAACAATCAGCATGAAGAAATCAGTTCAATCTCAGTGACTGACTGATACATATAACCAGTTGAAACAGCAGCTCTGCTGTGAGAATAGATAAGAAAGGTCAAAATCAGAGCTGATCTCTGTAAAAGTGGACAAATATCTGAGGTTCAGCTTTTCCTAGCATGAAGACATATGTATTGACCAGAAGAGCAGCATCTGTAGATTTTCTGCTTGCCATGTTGCAGGCAATCCTATATAGCAGGCGTCTCCAAACTTGGCAACTTTAAGACTTGCGGATTTCAACTTTCAGAATTCCCTAGCCACCAAATCCACAAACCTTAAAGTTGCCAAGTTTGGAGACTCCTGCTAATATATCATAAACAACCCTCCCTCCCTTTCCCCTTTTCTCTTACTTTGAGCTGCTAGGAGAGGACTGCTATTGCTAAACAGCATATTTCCTTTGATTTTTACTCATGGGTTATTTATTTGCATTTTAAAAGCAGACAGATTAATTACAGCTCTGTATCTTGGCTTGATTTTCAAAGGTTTTCTATTATTTATTATTCAGGGCAGCTGTACTTCTTCAGCTACTAAAAGCAACACATTATTGTATTTCCCCAGAATAAAGATGGAGTAAGCTGTGTAGTATATATATTATCTCCTACCTTAACCATGCCCAGGCTGGAGAGAGAAAATATATAATTTCTGCTGTGCTTCCCTTTATGTATTGCAAAACATAGACCCAGCTTTTTAGGCTCTTCATTTAAAGACGGAGATTAGCAATTTTCTTTGTAGGGCAGATCCACTTCTTCCCCCCCCCCCTTAAAAAATGATATTAACCATGCTGCAGGTTGAGATTGCTTGCCTTTCTAATTGGCCCATCTAATCTCCTATGCCTTTAAAATCTGCCTGACATGCAAAAATTACTGTACCAAGGAAGAATTGCAGAGAAATAGGTTGGACATAATGGGGAGGAATTTTAAACCAGATTTGGCCTTATTTGCATATCTGCTAGTTAAAGTCACAAAAAATGTGATTGCCATTATACTAGTACAGGTAGTTCTCGATTTATGGCCACAATTCAGCTCAAAATTTCTATTGCTAGGCAAGTTAGTTTGGCCCTATTTTACAACCTTTCTTGCCACTGTTGTTAAGTGAGTCAATGCAGTTAAGTTAGTTGCACAGTTGTTAAGCGGATCTGGTTGCCCATTGACCTTGCTTGTCAGAAGGTTGCAAAAGGTGATCTCAAATAAATACATGCCAGTTGCCAAGTGTCTTAATTTTGACCACATGAGTGTGGGGATGTTACAGCAGTCATAAATGCAAAAATGGCCATCGGTCACTTTTTTCCAGTGCCATTGTAACTTTGAACGTAAACAAATGGTTGTAAATGGAGGACTACCCATATGTAAGGTTGTTCTGTGAGGACGAAGATGGGCTCTACGGGTATAATCAGAGGGGTAGTATCTTCAGGGAAAACTGAGAAAGTTCTCAGCATAAACAACAGTGTCAAGGATTCAGATCCAGCACAGGAAAAGTGCATTAGATCAGAATATCCACATAATTCTTTCATGGGTTCCCCAATACAGTATTTGGGTTGTGGGCACATTTGAGATTTTAAGACATGCCATGGACACTCTGCTAAAGAGGGTTAATTCTGGGCTCAAATCTGTTTTGTAGTTTCCTAATGTTTTTGCCCCCTTCTCTTTTTTTACATGATTTCCAGGAGTTAGTCTTCCTTTAGATGGGGTGCTTTGTTGCAATACAGGTAGTCCTTGACTTACGACCACAATTGAGCCCAGAATGTATGTTGCTAAGTGAGGCGTTTGCTAAGTGAGTTCTGCCCCATTTTATGGCTTTTCTTGTCACCGTTGTTAAGCGAATCGCTGCAGTTGATAAGTTAGTAACATGGTTGTTAAGTGTATCTGGCTTCCCCATTGATTTCGCTGGTCAAAAGGCTCCAAAAGGCTGCATTGATGCTGGGACATAGCAGTGGTCATAACCAGTAGCCAAGCATCTGATTTTTGATCACATGATCCCGGGGCTGCTGCAAAGGTCATAAGTATGAAAAATGGTCACAAGTCACTTTTTTTAAAGTTTTATTGTGACTTTGAACGGTCGCTAAATTAACTGTTGTAAGTCGAGGACTACCTGTACAGGGAGTTAATTTCTCCCAGTCTACAGCCTCCTCGGTTCTTCCACTTCCTAATTTGAAAAGGCCCAAAGGAAGGAGATTCTTGATGATGTCTTCTTTGAGGCTGAATAGAAGCACAATCATCCAGGAAGACTGCCGAGACTCCTGGAGAGAGTATGGTACAAGGAAACACTTTTTTTTCCCTCCAAATTTTTTTCCCTCCAATTAATGAGAATGGAGGGAAACACTGATTAAATGATGGATACAGCACCGTGGTAGATCTTTCACTTTAGCTCAGAGAGCTATACATCCCCAGCATATCTGACTTCAGGATATTTTTGATTGAAGTTTTTTTTTTCCTTGCTGCCTTAGAAAGTTTCTTACTATTACAGAATGTTGATGTTTTGTTGGTTTTTTTTGCTCTGTCCTCTATATCCTGAATGTTTCTAGTGATCCTGCATCCACAAATGCTTTTTGTAAGAGGGATTTTTTTTTTCAGCTGGCTTCTTCTGCTGAAAACACTGACCTTCAATTAATGTTCAGAAGATAGCACAACTGTTCAGTAGGAATCTGAAAACGGAGACCACTTTAAGTCGACGGGGGGGAGGGGGGGGGATGGAAACTATAATGGGAATTTAACTGGTGTTTTAGTTGGAATTCTAATCCCGTTCAGCCCAATTAAATTCTTGAGCTATGTAAAGATAGTACAAAACAATTAAAGGTTCCTAAACAGAATTTTTCTCTTCTTTTCTATACTACAGTCTTTAAAACACCCAAGAGCTGGCAGCATTTACTGTAGGTTGCCTCTTTCTCTGCATGCTCCAACTGCTACTTAATTGGCCTTGGGTGGTTGCATTATCAAGAACATTAATTTTAAAGCTTACTTACTTTAAGCATTAACCTTTTTCAGGGTACTTTACAGAGCTGCAAAACTATGGTTTCTAAATCTGCTGTTCATCTGGAGGTGAGAAGACACAATAATGAAAAGTACTGTCCTGGAAACCAGGAGACTGTGAGTTCTAGTCTCGCCTTAGGCATGAAAGCCAGATGGATGATCTTTAGCCTGTCACTCTCTCTCAGCCCAATCCACCTCACAGGGTTGTTGTTGGAGGGGTAAACAGGAGGATCAAGGAGTATTGGGTATGTTCACTGCCTTGTGTTAGTTATAAAAAATAATAAAAGTAGGATTAAAAAATCTAATGAAAACACACTTTGGCAAAAAAGAAAAAACCAAACCAAACTCTGTATATATATATTCATGCAATACACAGTCATAGTTTGCTTAATGACAATTTATTGATAGGCTATACATTCGTTTTCACAAACCATATTAAGCCAGAAACCACAATGGCTGGTTTTAATCAACCACTTAGCTAAAACCAAACAAAACGTTGTTGTCTTCTCTTGGTTTTCGGTATTTCTGCAGCCGTTACAGGTACTTCTATGCCAGCTCTGGAATCCTGGGAGTTGAAGTCCGCAGGTCGTGAAATTGTCATAGTTGCCCACTCCTGTTCTAGAGGCAGCCTTTTGCAACCTCTTTTTTTCCTGGAGGGGCCCTTAAAACAATTTTCAGGCGTGAGGGAATTCCGGCCTAAAAATAATTATATCCACAGCTCACAGTACATTAGTGTATGATCAATGAGTTGCAGTGTTCCCAGCGTAGCAAATCACAGTGTGCAAAGTTTTTTTTTTTTTAGTTGGTTTTTAATTATAATCTCTCATGGAAATTGAAGTGACCTCTTGCAGAACCCAAGGCTCTCCTGAAACTCCACTTAAGAAAGACTTTACACCTTGCCATTTCTGGATAAAATCTGAAGCATTTGGAAGTCATTGGGTTGCTTCCACTTCTACTAGATGGATTTCATACCCTTGCTTGTAGGATGGAGACCGTTTACCCACATTCGTCCACACTGGTATTTTGACACAGGTAATCCTTGACTTACGACTGGTTGTTTAGCAACTGTTCAAAGTTATGACAGACCCTGAAAAAGGGATTCGAAGTTCTGATGGCCACCCCTTCTGGTCACATGACCAAATTTTGGCCACTTAGCAACCGAACTGCATTTATGGACCCTGCAGCCCTGTGACTGTGGTTTATGACATATTTTGCCAGAAACTGGCACTTACTCCCAGCAAAAGCCAACCCAGAACAAACAATGTTTGTTTAACAGCCGCAACACTCATTTTAGAATAGCTATGTTCACCTAATGACTGCTGTGAAAAAGGTGACATCGGGCATGCTCACGTGACCTGCTTTATACCCTCCTGACGTATGACTGAAACTGTGAGCTTGATTCTAGTTGTAAGTCAAGGAGAGCCTGTACTTGCTGTCAGCTCCTATGATCCAGCTTGTTTCAGTAGTGTGTGGGCTGAGTGAAGCTGGTCACGATCAATGCTGATTAATCTTGCTGCTGGCTTTCTTCCCCAGAGAATAGGAGGACATAACCATGGTGACTGAAAGCCTGTCGTGCCCGCCCTTTGAACAGAGCTTTTCTATGCATTGACTGAAAGCTACAGGAAAAGCTCCCTCCCTCCTTCCCTGACACCAATGCATATAAGCATTCACTCCCTTATGGAGTTACTGATATGCTGCTGTTCACACAGACACACACACTCTCCCCAGTGACATCACCATTAAAATTCCCGTTGTGTATAACATGAAGGTTGGATTCTATGTCTCCAGGAGAAGAACGTGTTAGGAATTTAATAGGAGCAGAGAGGATCATGCCATAAATCAGAGAAGTCTCTTTACATTTGTTGGATTAAGTTTTTCCAATCAAGTTAGGCGTGGCTTTTCATGGAATTATTTTAACAGTTGTTGCATTGAGAAAATGCCTCCAAGTTTAGGCACCTTTTAGCATACAAGCTCTGTCTGAGCTGAACATTTCCTAATGGAGAGTATTTTTATCTCGCTTTGTACAGGATATGTCAATAAAGTTGGTGTGCCTATTGATTCTTTTAGATTAGGTTTGTTAAGCCATACCCAGAAATGGAGGTTCATTAGCAGTTCCAACCAAATTGAGATGCCTGAATAATTATGGCTTTTCTTGTCCCTTTTCCCACTGATCCCTTCTTCTTCTCCCCCTAGCCTACAGTTTTATTTTAGATTGGTTATAGACAACACGGAGAAAGCAATTAAAAAGACAGGAGAGGGGATGGTCGCTGAGTCCAAGATTTACATATTATGCTCATTTTGTGTATTCAGTCCTCCCAAGACAACAATAACAACAGCTGGAAAGTAAATTTATCTGGAAATACAAATGTCTGTAATGCAGAACTCAGTGCCAAAGTCTACTAGTCCAGAACGTGACTGCATGATCAAATAAAAATTTCCTGGTCTTCTGGTGCTAAAACTCATGGCTCACCAGGCCCTTTCTGGAGGACACAAGCAGGGCTTCTATTCCCCAATTGGTGACTTGATTCAATTGTTGGTGTGACAGCACATGTCAGTAGCGCCCTAAGGATTAACTGCCTGGATTAAACATGCTGAGGGAACAGATCCTCTGTGACATCAATTTGACAATCCAGGTTGAGATAGCAGACATTGTTTTGACAAGAGGGCTACAAAGCTGGGTCCATGCTGAGCCACAAAGTTCTCTGATTAGCCTTGGGATCGTGCTAGTTTTCTGCTTAAGCTATTTTAATATCAGTAAAATATAAGCTACCTCCAGGCACACGTCCCCTCACCAGGCTTACTATGGATTATTCGGAGGAGCTCTAGGCACAGATACAGAATTAGCAATCCTAAAATGGACTGCACAGTTATAACAGCACCAGAAGGAATGAAGGTCACTCTGATTAAATTCCTCTCTGTTTCAGATGTCTAGAAGAATTAGAGAAATAATTTATCTTCTGTCATTCTGCTCAGCACCTAAGTAGCCGCTCTGCAAAAATTATGGGGAACCCAGTTGAGAGGAATTTAGATGGAAGAGGGCAATGAAGCATGTTTACTCCTTTCTTGTAACAGTAAGGCATTTTTGGCTAAATCCTTGCTGGATCTGAATTTTTCTTTGCTACCTCTAAAATCATTGTGTGTGTGTTTGCTTAGATTAATCCTAAAAATCAAGCTGAGAGCTGAACAAGGTGAATGAGCCCCTAGTTCTTAAACTAAAGGAGAGAGCGAGAAGACAAGAAGGGTTTTAATATGTCCTGAAGGAAGCACATCTTATTATTGGCCTTCGGATTGTAAGGAAAAGCATCTTTATTCTTACAAGGACAAGTCAGATGGCGGCCTCAACTAAGGCTAGAAAATAGTTGTCTTGGGGACATGTGCTATCACCACTTGAAAATGGAAAGAAAGAACTTTATGTTTTCAGCACCATCATATCATCACCATCTTATCCTGGGATCGATGTCAGAAACGTTACCCCTTATTTTTAAATGTATTTTAAGATTATTTTTCTCTAAGAAAAAGCAGTCTTTACAACTCTGACAGCTTTTTTCTTTTACTCTTCTACATTATGCCCAGACTGGCCTCCAGCATCAACACAATTTTACAAAAATATGCCATATAAGTGGAATTAAAAGCTTTGTGACAGGAAGGTACAGCATTTGTTCCACTCTATTTGCCTGATAGCCTGAAAACCTGAAGATGTTGGATTCATTCTATGATCCATCCTCAAAATGTATTGCAAACTTTTAAACAAAGAATTGGAATATCCTATCAGTACTTTGTGTTTTAAAGAAGGTTGGGTTTGTGTCTTCCAATGTTGAAATATTAATTCATCAAAACAATCTTCATGTTTATTAGCAAATGTTCACCCCCAAAAAGCTACGTCTCATTTAATAAAAATACTGGAGATGTAATGCATTTAAATAAAATTTAACCTATTTGATTTGGAACTGGTCTTTGGTTGTCCAGTGTTGGTTTAAGATTTGTATTTTTATTAATAACATTTTGAGACGAGAATGAAAGTTTAAATATGCGAACTTAAGGCTCAATTATGTGCCAAAAATTTGGAATATGTTAATGAATTTTGGATATATCAGACTTACATATCAGGATGTAGCAAACTAGATAATGTGCAGGTGGGGGGGAAACTCTTACCAGCCCAGATGTAAAACACTGGATTGCTACTTTCAACCTTCCGAATGGCCCTTTGTAGATGCAATAGAAATACTAACTGAGATACGTTGGTATGATTGGAATTTGTTCTAAAAATCAATATTTCTATGTTGATGTATTTTAGGATTTTTTTTCCTCTTTAATTCTGGCTAAGTATTTTTTCATATTCTGAAACGCATGGAAATGCAGGGCCTCTCGGGTTTTATAACTCTAGGAGAGAAGGCTTGGATCCCAAGTGGACAGATCTAAGAGTAAACATACTGGATGCAAGAAGTAGTTTGAACTGGTTCAAAGCCTACAGCTTTAAACAAGCAAAAATGACTCAACAGACTTTACAAATAATCTGAGTTACTTATTCCATAATGCTGCAGTGGCCAAATTAAAAACCATTTTGAAGGTTCTAATAACCATTGCCCACACATAGGATGCTTATGCCCAACATGTAGGATCTTACCATAACTCTTCCATACATCCCCAAAGAATGTCAACTGAAAAAATTATTTGTTTGAAGATGATGCATTAAAAAGAGGAAAGCATTTATTTAATAGGATTTAACAGGGATTGGATTAGGAATCAATAAAATAATTAAAACAGAGCTATTCCTTGTACTTTTGCTCTAGGGCAAGAAAATATAAAAACAGATAACAGCCAATGAAGAAAAGGCAAGGGTAATACAATCAAAGGCCTACTTAGCCCAATTTCACGAATTATATGGAGTTTGTAAATGGGTGTACAAAACACAGCCATGCCCCAAATTTGGAAAAGTTCAGTTTATATTCCTCTAGCATAAAAAAGTAGTGCTCTTGCATGGGTTCTTACGTTTTGGCTCTCTGTGCTCATTATCAGTTCCTGGTTCAGAATGTATTCAGAATAGCAATAAGAGCTGGAAGGGACCTTGGAGGTCTTCTAGTTCAGAGGTGTCAAGCTGGATTTCTTCGAGAGCCGGATCAGCATTGCAGTTCTTCTCTGAGGGCCAGTGGCAGGGGGGCAGCGGGATGGGTGGGATGGATGCCTCCTGGAGCACCCTGCCGGCCAAAACTGGCATGGGGGGGTCCACGTGTGGCCCCCCCTGCACCTTGTTTTCACCCTACATGGTGTCCTACAACACTCTGCCAGCTGAAAAGGGGCCGCATGGCCCAATTTTGGCCTGTTTTTCAGCCTGTTTCCGACCCATTATTGGGGCCATTTTCTAGCCCATTTTTGGCCAGCAGTGTGCTGGAGGAGGCCATCTAGGGTGAAAACAAGGTGCAGGTGTGTATGCATGCAGCCATTTTAGCCACCAGAGGCACCATGGGCTGGTCCCTTGATATTTCCAGGCCAGCCCCATGGGCCAGATTTAAGCACCCCTCGGGCCAGATCCAGCCTGCGGGCCTTGAGTTTGACTCCTAGTTCAACCTCCTGTTCAAGCAGGAGACCCTATAACATTTCAGACAAGTCTCTTTTTAAAAGCCTCCATCCCCTACATCTGAAGGAAAGCTGTGCCACTGGTCCATTGTTGCTGAGTTTATCCACCGTTTTATTATTGTTACTTTTGAATGCCAGAGTAGTCTCTTATAAAACTCACTTATCCTAGATTTAAGATCCAGGACTCAGTATATTATGGAGATGTGGCTGGGTACAGGGAGGGTGCTCTCTGAAATGTGCCCATACACAGGCCACTGGTTTGACACCAGCTGTGACTCCACAGCTGGAGGAAGGTTGCTGGGGGGTTTTTGGGAGGGGGGAGACTGGGTTGTCAGAGTGCACACCTGCAGGTAGCTGGAGTAATCTTGTCTGTTGGGCCTTAGGGATCAGTTGGATTTGCTGCTAATAGCAGCCTCTGTGCCCATACTGTTTGATGCCACATCTGGGCTGGTATTGCAGTTTATGGTCTTTAGGGGTTTTCAACTTGCTTTCCTTGGATACAGACTCAGAGACAGCCAGGAGTTCATGGCCATCACAACCTTGACTTAGATAACAGGCCTGACCTACGCAATGGCCATGTGCTAGATCTGGTCTTTGTTTTGGAGGAAGGATATGCAGCTTGAGGAATATTGCTATATCCTTAGATTTACCACAGTATCCCCTTTGCAAGGAGGCTGAGCTATTCACTTGCATTAAGCTGTGCTTGTGTAGATTCTTGCTGTCCAGAGCCTCCTTCTGGTTTAGAAGATGAAATGAGAAAAGGGATGCCCAGAATGCTACCAAGTGAAAACTGGAGTAAATCTGATCAGATACAAGTAAGAGCCTTCATTTAGGATCTACATTGTGGAATAGGTCAGAGTGCAAAAGCTGGCTTACTGCTAAATATTTAAACAACCTGAAATTCATATCAAGGGGCAATGTCAGCTCAATGCAATTTTGTTAAATGCATTTTTCAGCCAACAGCTATGAGCCAAGTTCTCCAAACTGGATGCCTACAGTTACTCAGTTATTAGCTAAAGATGGTGAGATAAAGTCTAACAAGTCCAGAAGACATTGTGTGGCTCATGGAAGTTCCTAAACATTATACTATTTTTCATAGATCCATCCATCTCCATGTGAAGACCTTTGGCCGCTCAATTTCTATTTCCAAGTTTGTTACGAAAGGAGGAGCAAAGAAAGAACATCCATCCTCAAACCACTTCTTGAAATTGCCTAAAATGGGAAGAGTTTACTATCATCTTTAAGCATTATCCTCCACATTGCTCATCATTACAATAAACAAGGATGAAAATTACTAATACTGGTTTCCATGATCCAAATCGAACCCTAGTTCCTTTCTGGGCTGATTCTGTACATTAACTACGGAAGGCATTGACCCATTTTTTCCAATCTACACTATTTCAACAGCATTGAATTAAGTCTTTGAAGAGGACTACATAAAACAGAGGAGAGGAATAGCATCTGTTCAGGCATTGCTTCTTAATTTTTTTGCTCCAAATGATACTTACGGGGATGTCATATTTTATTCTGGTTGTTTGGAATATTTTGTTATCTTTGTTTCTCAGATATAGATCTTATTCCACTCATTTGCTTAAACTAGATTTTCAACTGTGAAGTTAGAGCAATTGTGGTTCATGAGAGAGCATTTGGTCTCCAATAGATGTCAGCATTATCCCAATTATGTTTACTATTTCTAAAGACGCACACTGACGATGACAGATTAAAATACAGCAGCAATATCTTTTTCTTATATAAATTTCAGCCAACAAAAAAACCACATATTTTATACTTTATTTGTAGTACAAAAAGATGAATTACAGTGGTCCCCAGGGATACTTAGAATATTTTTTTTAAAAAGAAAGAAAATAAGATTTTAAAACACATACATACAGCTTGCACACCCCATTCAGTTCTATGGAATTATATATAAGTAAACAAGAATTCTTAAAGTATATAAAAAGATATCTACATCAAAAAAGACTTGTTAAGAGTTCAGGACACATATTCATACATCAACAGAGGTTTCAAAATGTCCTCTTTTTGTACCAAACTTTAGAAAAGGCAGTGTTACACTAGACTATGAAAAAAAAGTCATGAACACATTCATTAAAATATGTAAATATTGAACTGGCTACATATGATGCAAATAACTAAACTGGTTCCAGACATATGCACTGGGACTGTTGTATAAAACCTTGACTTAGGAAGCACTTAATGTATTCCAATTAGTTTCCCAAGAACATCCATAGCAGCAGCAGCTGGAGCGTTGGTAGGTAGTGAAATACACCCAAAGATAAGGAGGAAATACTTATGGAGTAACCACTCCTCCAACTTCATTCCTGGTGCTAATACTCAAGACCAGTCTTTCCCAAACTGGTTAGTCTAGCTGGTTGTGGGAACGTATTTTGAGATTGGGGAAGATTGCTCAAGATGAAGAATTAAAAGAATTCAAACTTGACAAAAGGTTCTCCCCAAGAAAGATACATGGATAATAAGAATCCCAATAGTTTTTGCCAGATAGTCATTATTTTCTGCAAAAACACCCTTCAGATGATTCCAAACAAATCCTTGCAGGAAAATACTACCATCGTGCTGTGTGATTTGTATTAGGCACAAGTAAAATTGTGCTGAAGTGATTATTCCTGGGCCTCCTTGCGAGCCAGTTTGTAAACCTGGGTTGGTCCATCCACATGAGTGATGGTAGTAGTGAGCTGAAGTTCTTCTCCAGTATTAACTCCCAAATCGCCTGAAAACATTAAATTGCATTTGAGATGAATGCTTAAGTGGGATGACAGTTTTATCGCAAAATTACCCCAGCATTTAGAAAGAAATAAGGAGACTCCAATAGAGAAGTTTCATAAATGGACATGGTTTCCACTAATAAAATGGAGGAATGGGCTATTTCTCCACTGTACAATTCTACATGCATCTATATATTTGTTCAGTAACAGTCCCTTTTTAACAACAAGCAGGGCTGTGTATATTTGGGGCACAAATGGAAGTCCTACTGCACAAGACTTTTTTAAAATTAAAAATAAACATTGTGCAAGGACATTTTTATTAAAAATAAACATTGTGCAATACGACTTTTTTTTTTTTAAAAAATAAACATTGTGCAGTAGGACAAGTGTGTATAAATCTCAGGATAGAAAGAATCTGAGAATAATCTTTTAATTAATTCAGGTTCTAGTACAAGATTTCTTTTGATTCAGGATTGTGCAACAAGTTGTTACAGATGGGTTTTACCATGTGTAATCAAAATGGGGAAAAAAAGATCCAGAAATCTCTTTTCCATTCTTTCCTTAGTATGTATTTCCACAATCTAAACTTTAGGCTTTTCAGAAAACCCTTAAGACCTTACTATTCTCCCAGGCCCAGGGGTCAGGAGATTAGCTGAATCTATGAAGTAACCTATGTTACTTTTTGCTTTTTTTTATGGTTACTTCAATTGTTATATCGTTTGCTGCTCAGACCACGCAAATGGGCGGCCATATCAATCAAATCAAATCAAATCAAATCAACCACACTATGGGTTTTAACTGCTAATAAACACCCCAAGTTAATCAACAGAACTATGCGTATAATAACGCTAGTTATCTTCTAAACATGCTGAAGTCCTAATTGACTGATTGGTTGTACTACAGTGCAAACGAATCACAACTGCAGGAAAGTGCATCTCACCATTTGACTGATCTTCACCGTAATTTTTATGGGAAGGTGCATACAGGAACATCAGGGCAAAGACATATAGGTTCCACATTCCATAAATCCCTGTGAAAAAGGCACTGTTCCAATGAAACGTAAAGTCTCCCCATTTCCAATGACCTTCAGTCACCTAAACAGGATGAAAAGTTGAAATATAATCCAGCAGAGAAAACATAAGCATAGACTTAGCACAAACAAACAAAGTCAATTATTTTCATCTCCAGTAGAGGGACCTCCCGCATCCCCCCAAAACATCTATTTCTGGCCCTAAATCAGGGAAAGAAATCTATGATGCTTCCTCTTTTCCCAGAGTTGTGACATAAAGATATGAAAAGATCTCTTGTTGATACATTGCTTCAGGATATAAAAAACAAAGCAGCAGAACACATTACTGCTAGACAGCAATCATTTTTGGTAGTCATTTTGCATTTCTCACCTGATTGAAAATGAAAAATATTACTGTCATGGCAGCACAAGCTAATGTGATCAGCATCAAGAACTTGAACCGAAAAATCAATCCCTGTGAGAAAGAGAAGCAATTTTAATCGGGGAGAGAGAAACAACAAACAATATTGAAATATTCTAAATTGAAGGTTCTGAAGAAGAAATCCTATATAGTAGGGGGAGATGTTCCTGTGGGTTTTACTCCACTTTAGGGGGTGGTTCTCATCTCCATTTCTTTAAGCCATTGAGCCAGCGCTGTCTGGAGACATTTCTGCAGTCATGTGGCCTGCATCACATCATGCTGCAGTGCAAAGTGTATGGTAAAACACTGAATGCTGTTACTTTCCCATCATACCTTTTTAAAGCTTCTGAAAAGCTGCTTAATGTGCAATCTGTGTATAAGGGCTTTCCAGTTGCTTAGTGGATGCAAGTCTGAAGCATTCCCTCTAGGAAACAAGTTCAATCCACATAGAGTTCCACCTGCACTACAATGGACAGAGGAAAACGGTATACAAGCAGGTGTATCTTATGACTATGGAGCACGATGACTCAGTGGTTAATATACTGAATTTGTTGGCTGCATAGTTGACAGCCCCAGTTCAAAACCCGAACGCTGTGCAATAGGGTGAGTGCCTGTTACCTGCCTCAGCTCCTGCCCCCTTAGCAGTTTGAAAGCATGCAAATGCGAGTAGATAAATAGGTACCACTTCAGTGGGAAGGTAACAGCATTTTGTACATCTCGGCATATAGTCATACTGGCCACATGACCATAGAAATGTCTTCAGCAATACTGGCTCCCTCAACTAAGAAATAGAAATGAGAACTTTCCCCCCTACAGTTGGACAGGGGAAACCTTTACCTTTATCACTAAGTAACAGTAAGAAAGGTTTCAGGCGTCTTTATCCAAATCCTATCTTACCTCTCTATGGCAGTTTGGCAAGTAGCATTAACAAAACTGAAAGACTTTAATTCTTCCATTTGAGAAATGTCACTTTGGGAAATGGTGTATTCATGTATTACTTACACCTCATCCTACTGGAGAGTCTCCATTATTCCCAAGTATATTTTTTAGCTGTAGTGGTAAAAAATTTTCCACAGTGATTGGATTGGTTTGGTTACCCATTTATTATGGAGGGGCCAGACTATAAGAAGGGACACTGTTTGCTACCTGCTCTGGTCCTTGAGAAAAGCAACTCTTTCTATCCCTGCAGATAGAAAAAGGACTGCTTCTTTTTACTGTCCTAGGGGGAGAGATGTGCATAACTCAAGGGAAGGCTTTAGGGGCAAAATTTCAGTTTACCAAAGCCTTCATGAATATAATCACTGTTGTAGGGTTCCTAATGTAAATCCAGCCTACCAGGTTTTGTTAGTAGGGATAATTTGTCCCTTGAACTAGATTAGGTTCCACACAACGGTCTTGCTGGAATACCAATGGAAACTGACGTTGTTTTTAAACACAATTACCTCCAACATCCTATAGACTCCTTACCTCATAATGAAGCCTGCGGGCTTTACTCATTGTTGGTAGGCTGGATTGTTTGCCGCTGATATTTCTGAACACTTGAAATACCATAAAACACAGGAACAAGAAGTAGAGGCAGAGGCAGATTCCGGCAACAATAATAAATGCCATCTTAAATGGTAAAGTTAAGGGAACCAGTAAAGGCAGAGATAGCAGTAGGTAGTTCATTTGGCATCTTGTTTGCAAAATCCTATTTTGCTCTTAAATGCAAGCACAGTAAGAAATGTTGTGTTTGTCACACTTGATGTTTGCTAAAATACACTTCCATCCTTCTGGATTTCATAGCAACCTTGATGCCAAACCAGTAGGTGGAGGCACTGATCTATAGAATTCCCTATGACCATGACATCTACCTGTGAAATATTGGTCTTCAACTGTTTATGTGTTCTGTTGGATCATGGAGACAGTTTGGGGATCCTACCCGAGCATTGGAGTCTAGCCCTCATCATTTGGTGTTGGGTAATTTCAGCTTCCATTTCCTAACGTCTGAATCTGGCAAGGCTTTGGACTTCATGAACAAAAAGTATACCTGACTATGGACAAATATAAACCCAAGGTCATTCTTACGCCATGGTGGTAAGGGAGGAAAAGTAATGCAGCCTTGGATAAATGTTACACATACTTCCTCTAAAGACATCCACAGAAAGTAAACTTTGAAGTAGAACATCGTAATGTGTATGTATTATCTTAAATTCATGAAATTGTTTCAGAGGATGCTTAAAGTCTTCATGAAAATTAAATGAAAAAAACCCTATTAGCTTATTAGTGTCACCTTCCCAAATTTCAGAGGCTTTGAGGCAGAACACAGAAGATAACAAATGGTTCTGAATAAGTAAAATATAAAGGATACAGCCAACTCTGTGCCAACATCTGTAGCCCAGATACTATAGAATGGATTTTTTAATTGTACTCCTCTGGAAAGATTACACATACAACACGTGTAAAAATAATGAACTATTTGGGAAGACTAGAGGAACAATGTCTAAAGAACTCTTGTGAGCTTTATGAAGTGATGTTCATTTAATTGCTTTAAAACAGGGGTGTCAAACTCGCGACCTACATGGCAGATGCGCCATGTGCTGGCCCCGCCCCAGTCCGGTTTAGTGAAGGGGGAAAAAGTCCCGATACATCACGTGATGCCGTCATGAGGATGGAGTTTGACAACCCTGCTTTAAAAAGTATATCTCACTACACAGAACCAGAAATGCTCAACTATTTCCATGCTATTCAAATTTCAAATAAAAATAAAAGAATAGTTTTATTATTAGCTTGATTCAAATCCTTTTTTTGTTTGTTTGTATGAAACAACCTGGGAAGGAACTATACACTACCAGAAACAATTAACCATAAAAATGCAATAACTATAAGACTCTACCCTTTTCCTCTCTTTCCTAATTTGCAATAACCAAATGTGTGATGAGATATAATCCAATCCTGTGCTCTCTGCTCTTATTCAAAGCTTATAGGTGTTACAACAGAAGAGAAGGTTACTATGATATTTACTTACGGGAAGAAAAAGATTTTTAGACTGGGTACTACTCTCTTTAGTACTATCCAACAACTTTGAAAATATATTTTCTTTTACAAAAGAAGAAAAATGTATATTTATGGACTGTAGGGTTGTATATTGAGGACTGGTTTTTTTAAAATTAACAATATCCACAGTAAAGCTAAGTTACGAAAGCTATGAAAAAGAAGGCATTCTAATTACCTCTCGCACATGTCAAAGGCAAACAAACAGAAAGCGCCTATAGCTATTGGTCCAACTTGTTTCCAGTAGGCTGCAAAACGATTTCGTTCATTCTGATCCTAAAACAGATTAAATAAGAAGATAATAAAATCATTATTAGATGAGACAAAAGTAAAATATATTGATTTCGCAGGTATAATTAGAATGGGAACTATAGCGAAGGATTTGTATTCCAAAATCATACTTTATATTAGGACAACAGTCAAGACGTGGATATGTCTCATCATAAAATGTAAACAGTCATGCTTTAGTCATGCCAAATAAGACTATGGAATAATTCCTCATCCACAACAACCCTGTACATGTTGATTCCCAGAAGAAAATACAAGGATGAAGTTTTTTGGTCAGCTTTAGCCAATTACAGCTAAGGTTGATTCAAACAGTATAAAAATGAGTGGATCTTGAGTCTCATTTTCCAGCAGTCTCTTTTATATAAAATCTTATTCCATGCATGAATTATTAATTTGATGTTCATTTTGATAATAAAGCCCTTCCTATGTTCTTAACTTCTAGATGTAATAGATTATGGTTCTCATAATCCCCACCCAGCCCAATTTATTTATTTTCTGAGAATAATGGGAGTGCTAGAAAGTGGGGAATTGCTTTGCAGAATAAAAACAAACTCTAAAATATATTAAAAAATGACAATGGGGGAAAATCCTAGAATAGTATATTCAAAAGCTCATGTGAGAGCACCTACCATCATATGCTCTCCACAGAAGATGATCCAAAAAGACAAGAGCATAGCATAGAAGATCCCTTGACGAATATCTCCAAAAAGCAGCATCCAGGTCCAGTCAAAACCAATAGAAAACCACTCTACGGGAATGTTTATGAAAGTCATAGAGATTCCAAGGGTAAAGATTATCCTGAAACAAATAGTAACATTTTCAAAAACTCTTCCACTTTCATCAGTTCCAGTAAGCTTTATGTAATATTCAGGTAAAAGCCTCCTAAAATGATCCCCAGCTCCACCTACTTGACGTGCTACAAAGGCCGATACAGACTTGGCGCTGATGGAAGCTGCACACCACCACAATATATAGAGGTACCAGTGATGGGACAGACATACCCAATATTCTTCCTGACTCTATATATTGTGGTGATGTGCAGCTTCCATCAGTGTGAAGTCTGTATCGGCCTTTGTCTGTCTGTCTATCTAGCAATGGTATCAAGTTGACTCAGTTTTTAAAACATTTCTCTGAATTCACATGAAAAGTTCAGTTTAAGTTTAGTTGGTAAAGTCTGCCTGAAAAAGAAATCAGTGCCTCAGTGCATCTGTCCACAGCTGGTAAATTTGTTATCAGCCATAGTTATGTCAAATAGAGAATCTATAACGTGACAACACTTTGAATGCTATAAGACAGATTTCTTGTTATTTTTCAAATATAGTACATTGGGAAAACAAGGACCAGTCACCAGGTTGGGAGGAAGTTGTTTTAGCTGTTCTACAAGATGCAGATACAATAGTGTGCTGCCAAATTTAGGAAGTGAATACAAGGAGAATATTCTTCAGTACAGGGGTCTGCCAGATGTCTTAAGATTACTAGCACCAGAATTCTTTAACATTAGAACTTAAGACAGTTACAGTCCAAGACATTTAGATGACACCAGACTATCCCTACCTATTTTTTTATATGTTACGCTGTAGATTAGCCAGTCTTGATTAACAGAGCTGTAGAATAAACCGGTAGCATAGGCTCCTCAAGGGGGAGCAATGATTGCCATTCCAACAACAACCACACAAGATTTGGTCTCTTCTTTCAAAAAAACAGACAGAATTTTCATGATCATTGCTTACTTTTCCAGGAGCACAGGTGGCCGTGTCATTTGCATGATCCGTCTCCAATACCAAACCATAATGATGAAAATACTGGGTGTAAGGAATGTTTTCATGGCAAACCAGACTTTTGTGAAGCCTCCATTTTGATGGATACCCTGAAAGTGAACTTAAGTCTCAGTGTTACTTTTCTTCACATTGCTAACACCAATCGTAGGCTTACAATGCTTTGTTTAAACTACAATAGTCTTCCCACTTATCCAGAACATTTTATAAAAAACAGGTTAAAACAACAAAGCTGAATAATATAAACGCATTGATTTAAAATACACAGTATATAATCTCACTAGGAGAGATGAGTTGTACTTGGGGAACATAAGACACAGTAAAGTTGTAAACAGAAGAGTAAAACAAAATCAAACATTTATCTAGTGCCAAAAGCTGGTAATGTTGGAATGTCAAACGGGACCTCAAGGCAAAAGGTATTCTAAAACCAGGGTGCTGAAATCAAGAAAGCTTTTGCCAGAGGTGAGATGTTAAGAAGGGCACTCCTTAGAGGGTCTTTTAAGTATTAGGGTCTTAAGCTGCTAAGTTTGAAATTGGACTAATAACAAATAAATTTCAGCGCAATTCTTTTAGGACTGACGTTATTTGGTTTCAGAAAAGTGCTAGTATTCTCCACTAGCTTCTGAATTGTCTTCAAAGAGCCACATGAATTGCTATCTGGATTTAAATGAGCCTAGTCACTCTTTGTAATTTTGTGCAAAGAAAATACATAAAAATGCAATCTAAGTATGCCCCTTTTACCATAGCCCATATTCTCCTAGTTTAGCTTCTTGGAAGATGAAGAAAAGAAAGCAGTATTGCTCTTGCTCTGTCTGCAAAATGTAATTCAAAATCAGGTGACAGACAGGTGCTGATAGTCTAGCAAAATGGCTGCTTGCTCCTGGAGGCATCGAGGAAGTGATTACCAGCAGAGCAAGGGAAAAATTAGTTAATTTCATGGGTGCAAAGAAGCATAATGGCTGAAGAGGCATCAAAGGAGGAACGTCTGCAAGGAACCTGGAAACTATGTATAGGGACAATATTCCACATTTCTAACCACTGAATTATTATATTCTTTTCTTCTTTTTCCCAACCCCAAAGATTATGTACTTAATTCTATGTTTTAAGTAGTAATTATAGGAGGTGGGAGACAATCTTCATTTGTGTTTGCCTTATAATTAGGACAGTGTCTCAGCTGCAGAAGATCCTGTAATCAATATAAAACATCCCCAATAATTACATGCCAATTCTGTTCTGATTTTTGAATGGTAAGGAGCATCATATACTCATTTCCATGCTAACTTATTGAAACAAATTCTATGTCCACATCTTTAATCTGGTTTCTTTCTAGTGGACTCTAACTACAAAAAAATTTAGAATAAAATAGTAAGCGCAATTAATTTAATATTCAGAATTTCGGAATATCTCAACAAATATATGAAATAAATACAGATGTTTGGATTCTGTCAGGCTTGCAGTTTATGTGTATGCTTATAGGGAGAAGGAAATTAGTATTAAAAAATTAACAGATACTTACCACTAAACGGATATCTTTTATTTCACCAATTCCTACATTAATACCTGCCTTTTCATTCACAGGAAGACGAATGTTGAGAAGGTAGTATTTATGAGCTACGGTTCCAATCTCCATGAATGGGAGAAAGTCACAATCGTAAAACTTCCCATCATGCTCTACAATCTATTGAAAAACCAGACAAGAAAACAGTACTATAAAGATTGAACATATCCACTCATAAAACTGTTGTTCCTTTATAATGTATGAACATATACACTGTATTTTGGAAATCATAGCTGCTTTCTTAGGATAGGTTCATATTTCACACCAACCTAAGGACAAATAAACCACTGTGTAGATTATCTTTATGTGACTTTCAGCTTAATGGGACAAATTCACTTAAAAATGCCTACATTTTCTGAAATGGTAAACATTTTCTCCACTAACCCTAACCCCAACTTTGCAGTTATATGTTCTCCCAGCAAAATTGGCTGTCAAAGCAGCTAAAGACTATATTTAGTTATATCATTTAAGTTTAAAGTAAGTATAATTATACATAGCAAAAAATAAAATAAAAAGAACATTGAAACTTACATCTTACTAAAACCAGACTATAACATAACATTTGTTCAGCCAAACCTGGAATTATGAAATAATTTGTAATGTTAATGCTTTCCACTAGCTATGCTATACTGTAGTCCACATACTGAAATACTTTTATAGGCAAGGGAAGGGGGCATCTTATGAACATCTGTAGTGGCAAATGATTCTTGGTTGTGATTGTGCAAAACACTGGTGGAGTAAAAGTTTTATTAATTTTTCAATGCTGGGTTATCAATAAAACCATTACTAATATAGACTTACTAGTCCTAGTAGCTTAATAGTAAAGTACAAAGTTTCAGAAACAAGCCTCTTTATGATTTATTTATATTTATGTATAAATATATATTAATATTTCTTTATAATTTAACGTTCTTAAACTTCTCAAGACATTTTAATTAAAGTTGGAAATCTTAGGACATTCTCCAACTATGCTATATTCTTGGCAGGATTAATTCAGTGCATTTGAAAGCAGACAGTACAAAAGATTTTGCATTTTACTTAGGATAAGTGTATTAAAACAGAACAGAAGCACAAAGAACTTACTTTTGGAGCATCAAATGTACAGTTGAGCTTTCGGGTCTCTACTGCATGTGCCATTTCTGTCCACTCACTGACTGTATCATCACGATATCCTAAGTGCACATCAAGACTAACTTTTGCATTTTCTCCTACAAAAACAATAGGATATTTTTATGGCAAAATCAGAGCAATTACTTTGGGCTGCCCCAAATACTGATTGACTGGTAACTCTAGACATTCCTTGCCCCTGGCGCCATAACAAAGAGCAGTGTGACAATTCCTTTTGTGCATTGCATTATAGTTTACATCTTCCTTGGTGTAGCTAAAAATCCCACCCCACTTCCTTCACTTACTTTCCAGATTTTTTTTAATGGATGGCACATCTTTATGAACACCTGTGCCTTGCTTAACAAAATATATTTTCAAGCAAGACCAATATTACTCCATACCATCAATAATGATCTACATAAAATTATTTATCAAATGTATATCCTGCTGCAGTCTAATCAGACTCTCAGCAGCTTGCCATAAAGATTTGACCAAAAAATTATAATAGAAAAATCACAATAAGTAAAAAGAACCCATTACTACAATTAGATGACACCATACTTCAAATGCCCCTTGGAAGACTCCTATTTTTAACTTTTTCCAGAATGTGTATCATGTCAGAGTCTATTGAACCTTCAATAGGAGAGTGATTCTAGAGGTCTGGTTTCCAGACTTCAACCTGCCTGATCTATTTGAAAATCAGGAATTACTAGCTGTTTCTTCTAGTTAATACGATTGAATCTATACGGCTGACTCCAGTGGAGATGCGGTCCTGAAAGTGACTTGGAGTAAAGTTATAAAGAGCTTTACAGGTTAAAGACAGAAACATAGAAAACTGATGCCAGAAAAAGACCCTTTGAGTCTGTCTTTGAGTTTTTATTTCTTTCTTCTTTTTTAATTAATTATTTGAATTATTTTTAATTTTATTTATTTTTAAATTTTTGTCGGATGATAGACATTTGTTTATTCAGTGTTTAAACAGCACAAATGTATTAAGACAGCCAATGTAGGGCCTGCAATTGAGATATAATACAATCCCACTGAGAACTGCTGCCGAGCACCTAGATCACTGCAATCTGCCTTCCAGGTGGTCTTTAAACACAGCTCTATGTGTACAGCACATTGCAGTAAGCTAAGCAGGTGGTAATGGGGGCATGAGATTTGGTTTTAACAGTTTTACATCATGATTTTGGATGGTGCTGGAAATACTATCAAAGTCTTGTCCCAGTGCCCGGAAGCTATGAGGATCTGAACAGAATAGACCTCAGCTGAATCCCAGCAAGGCAAACACAGATTTGTACATCAGGACTTTCCTATGGTCCCAGTAATTCCTTTGAATGGACTTTCATTCCTCCCATCAGAAAAGGACAGAAAAGGATTGTGGAGGAATCAAAGGTGCCATTTGCAACCTTAATTGGGATGTGAATACCTTGCTACAATATCCCCATCACTACCCGCTTAGACTACTTCAATGCCTACTTCCTGAGAGATTATAGGTAAAACAACAAAAACAACAGAATCCTAGACAGTGCCCAGTGTCTGAAGACATGAGTAGGAGTCCCCTGACTTAAGGTTGACCCAGCCTTCTATCTTTCTGAGGTCGGTAAAATGAGGACCCAGATTGTTGGGTGCAATAGGCTGACTCTGTAAACTCTTAGAGAGGGCTGTAAAGCACTGTGAAGCGGCATATAAGTCTAAATGCTATTGCCAAGTAGAATCAAGATTCATGTTAAGTGGCTTTATTGGCAAAATGTTGTACTAATTATTCACAGCAACCAGGTGGTAATGCTACAAGGTGGTTCTTCTCAAAAAAGGAATTAGTCACCCAAAAATCATCTGCTGGGCAATTATTGTCAATGCAGCAAATGCTCCACCTTTTTTATTGCCATGAAAGATGTCCAACCTGACAGCAACAGTACCTGAGCAAGTTGTTCTGTAGATAATAGGGTGTTCAAGGATCTAATGCCCTCTCCATGATCAAAGGCAAGGGTTAATTCCTTTCTAAATAAAGAATAGAGGAAACTGATGTGGGTGCTTCGAGGTAGTCAGGAATTGGTCAGGAATTGGACACCACAAAAACTACTGGAACTCTATTGTCAAAGGGTGTAGTAGCAGAGTTTTGAAAGCCTGATAATTTTTCTCCCTCTTATATCAAAGAGAGTTTGATATAAGAGCGAGTTTCATTTTCACTCCCTCCTGTCTTCCAGGGCTAAGCTTTATGGTGGCTGAATTTCTTCTTCAAGATTATCTGTGTATTCCTCTGCACTTACTGAGAATCTCAGCTACACTTAGGTACTTTTATGCACTAAAAACAGCATAAAATAATGATGTCATATCATTCATAATGTTTATTTCCACTCTACATTTGAGTAAGAACTTCTCTGAAGTTCTTCTTTTCTACACATCTGTTACCATTTCAGAGTTATAATTTTATTGGGATTACATGGAGAGATGCTCATCTAGAATGCTGGGAATGGGTGTGGAAGAGCTTTGTGGTTCAGACCAACTATTTATAAAATACTTGAAGGTGTTTCTTTTTTCTATGGGCGCGCACCACCCTTTACCAGTTACTTTTCTATTATGCAATAAGCATGAACTGTATATTTCAGATTTAAATGCAAGTTCTTACATTAAAGTCCATCCATTTTGTTTTATTGTGCACACTTTTAGTGGCACATAAAAGTGTGTGAGCCCTTTTGAATTTTCAATATTTCTGCCTAAATGTGACTTCTAAATGCAAGGAAAACTTACTTACAAATCAATACACAACAAAGAGATCTGCATCATATTTGAAACATTGACTGATCAATTCCCCTGCCCAGAAAATCTAATTCTTTCTGGGAAGTGGCCATCCAGACACAGTTTAAACCCAAAGCTATCTCTTAAGTTAGATGTCAAAAAACGGTATCTACGTTGTCAGGAATCTCTTCCTACATTTGCTTCTAAATGGTTTTGCAGGTACTGTGAACATTCTGGCATCTTATCTTCTAATGTTATAAAACAGGGGTGTCAAACTTGATTTCGTTGAGGGCCGCATCAAGGTTGTGTTTGACCTCGGGGGCCGGAGTGGGCATGGCCA
>JANHFL010002634.1:68645-81608 GCA_032468155.1 Oxyrhabdium leporinum | reverse complement strand
ATGTGGTAATTATTGTGATAAGTATAGATTTGTATTTTTGATTATTGCTGTAAGCATTTGTATCCAGACGACACACCATGTAATAGAGGATTTGGTGTAAAAAGAAAATAAAACTTATTTAAAAAAAATAATATTGAAATTAAAGTAGCTGTTGAATTTTAACCTACGTTATCATGCAGTTCTTTCATGTTTCATATATTCCTGGAAAAATATGCAATTGTTACACAGATGGTTGTATGGTTGTATGTATGTATGTATGTATGTATGTATGTATGTATGTAAATCTTCAGTTAAATCACTATGCATATTGTTTTACTAGTACCAAATCTTGAAAGGCTTCATTTAGTATAAACTCTACTTGGAATATTTATATAGATAGTTAATTGGATAGAATATTAGCTTCTAACACCATTAGGTCAATTCAAATATTATAGAGTACTGTTTGTGGAAAACCCACTTTTATCCATTTGCTTATGTTAAACTGATATTATCGGATAAGCCAGTTAAAAATCATAAAAAGTCTGTTATTTGGGTCATTTGAATTGATACTGTGACTTACTGAATGATAATGAGGTTTTATTACTCCAATTGAAGGGAATATAACAGGATTGAACCGTGAAACCCTTGGTGCTGATGTTACCGAGTTGGTTAATGTCTGCAAACAATCAAGCTAAGAGAGCATCAAGGACTTGAAAGTTTTTATTAAGTTCTATGTTACAGAGAGAATACAATTTTTAAAAAAACTTATTTATTTTTTTTAACAATTTTTGTCACATATTGATTTGAATCAGTGGCATTTCTGCTGCAGACGTCTTATAGTAGTCCTTGACTTATAACAATTCATTTAGTGACCGTTCAAAGTTATAACAGCACTGAAAAAAGTAATTTTATGACCATTGTTCACACTTATGGCCATTGCAGCATCCCTATGATCATGCTATCTAAATTCAGATGCTTGGCAACTGATTCATATTTATGACTGTTGCAGTGTCGTAGGGTCATGTGATCACCTTTTGTGACCTTCTGTAAAGTCAAGTCACAGGGAAGTCAGATTTACTTAGTCAGATGTTACTAACTTAACAACTGCAGTGATTCACTTAACAACTGTGAAAAAGAGTCATAAAATGAGGCAAAACTCACTTAACAAATGTCTCACTTAGCAACAGAAATAGTTGGGACTCAATTGTGGTAATAAGTCAAGGTCATAAATACTTGTATTTATTAGAAATTACTAAATATGAGACTAAAAACCCACCATTAGTGTTATAAATACTTGTCAATAAAATAATTCAATATTGAAATATTAAATATTGCCTGGAATAAAGAATTGGAGGCAACCCCCCCCCCCATTTTATCTGAACAATGAGAGATATGTATGAGAGATATGTATGTCTTAATTTATGAAAAAAAATCAATAGATTTAAACTATGACACTGAAAAAATGTATTTCAAATTTACTTTACATAAATTAACCTGGAGAAATATTTTAATATTATCAGATACCTATGTTATTTTGAGCTATATACTGACGGTTGGAAAATAGGAATGGATTTTCCATATCCTCCTCATTTCTAAGAGATTGGCAGGGCAGATTATATATGGACCATTATAATGAAATTAGACATGACCAGGCTGAGCCTGAGGGAGGGGTCAAGCACGTCATCAGTCTCGAGCCCCTTCATGCCCTCAAGAGATCTAAGTCCAGTCCACTTTGAATTCCATTGACTCTTATCTACTGCCAATTCATTTTGACAGTTAGCAATTCAGATTCTTGCAGAAGATGAATTAGCATACAATAAACCTGCATTCATTTGAACTACTTTGGATCTTCATTTCCTGTGCTTGACAGAAATATAGTAATTCTTCATAGAAATTTTGGACACTAATTGCCAATTCCATTTATTTTACAATTATTCCATTAACATTCATTAACTTAGAAACACCTTTAGCTACTTACTAATTTGGTTGTTAGTCTTGAAAGCAATGTCCATATGCAAAATGCAGAGAATAAATTGGAACCAGGGGCTCATCTCATTCTTGGGAAGTGGTATGTGAATGGCAAACACAATGTTATTTGCTTCTATTTGTCTGTTTACAGCTTCATCCAAATCTCTGAGTTTATTACACTGGTCAGGTCCCCATGGTATAAACCATTTGGTCTTATGATGGTCTTTCTGCAAGTCTATGCATTTTGCCGCCATATAAGGTACAGCAGCAGTAGGGTCTGGAGCTGAAAAACAAACAAACAAAATTCACACATAAGCAATTTAGCATTCACAAAATACACAAGAAAAAAAACCTAACTGAATGAATTTGACCAATCAGTGTCTCTCATGCCCAACATAACTTACAGGGTTGTTTGGGGGAGGGGAGGGGAAAGAGACACAGAATGAAGGAGCACCATGAAACTTGCCTTGAGCTTCTGAATGAAACAAGAAATAAATCAAATAGATTTGGCCATGCACAAAATAACATTACTTAAATATCAATTTACCAAAAATGTTTCGTATAAAACACCAATGTTACATGATGAAAAAAGCAAACTATTCACTGACTGAAATTTCACACTGATCTAGATAGATTTCTTGACCTTTCTATTTCTGTGAGTGGTGTCATTTACCATACAAAGCAAAGATTCCTTAATTATAATTTGTTGAATAATGCACAGATAGCTCAATTCACCCAAAGCATCATGTCCCTTCAAAGTATCTTGATTTAGTGCAAACTTAGCTCAAGGAGCTGGACTGGTAGGCTACAAAAAATGTTGACAGGCAAGGTCTTTGCTCTTAGAAGAAAATTCTAAAAAGGCAAAAGGGAACTGCAAGTACCTATCGTCTCTTATTAGTGACCAAGCTTAGCCAGAAACTGTAAATGATTCAAAGCTTTTTTATATATACAAAAGAGACATCTTTTTCCATTTATTATTCCTTTTGGAGTCCATGAAAGTTTCCAGTGCAATAATAGACTAATAAAGCAATATTAAACTGTTAAATTATAATATGTATGCAAATATATTTATGAGTGTATTATCACACCTATCTAATTCAACAATATGCAAGGCAAAGCACAGAGGTAACCTGCAATCCTACAACTTATAAGTCATTTTCTCCTACTGATAGAGACAACCCCAGCAACACTGACATGAAAAGCTATTGTATATAAACAGAGAGCAAACCCCGCTCCCATCTAGCACTGAAGATGTTCGCTAATTGGGCAATGAAACATCTGCAAGAAGACCACCAAGCTCGGAGAGCACCAAAGACTCCATAGACAGATATTATTGGAATTCAGCGTAGCTGCATCAAGGTGAGTGAGGCAGCCTTTACCTATGGATCAAATACAATGTAATGAAAAAAAAGTCACCTAAGTGATTTAATTTGCTGCTAACCTATTCAGGTCAGATTTCAGAATCACATAACACAACAGAATATGGTTGTAGCTTACCACACAAAATAGCCACATGATTCTCAAAATGGCAATTATTTCCTACACAGTCTCCTTTTTGTTTTGTCTTATAGTGCACACACTTGTATTACTACTCAATTAGCTGGTCTTTTAATCCTGCTCATCAAGCAGTGACCTGCTCCAATGAACCAAATGAATTTCCCTGGGCCTCTCACCCACTAGAGATCTCTTCTTGTCCGATAGTGGATTACACAAATTTATTTTACAGCATGATGAACAAGCTCTTAAATATCTGAAGCCAAATCATAGACGTCTCACTGGGAAAAGATTTCTTCTATATCTTTCTCTCCCTCACTGACAAAGATACACTGCCTGTGATTGGCTCAGTTACTAGTTTTTACTATTAAATGTTACACTTATAACTTTTTCCACTGAAAAGTAATATTAAAAAAAAAAAGAATATAACATTGGGCTGCAAGCACATAGGGGATCGCAGTTTCGACCCTATTTTAGGAACTAAAATTTTTCATGAGCTACTAGCTATCTACTTTGGTCTTAAAAATACACTTTCAATATTCTATGAATGGAATTTTTGCTTAGTTTTCAAAATAATCATTTAGCAAAGTATCATTTCAGGAGAAAAAATATCCAGAAATTGTTTTCCAAGGCATAGGAAAACTTAAACAAAATTTCCTTTCCTATGAAATAAAAAAACAGGTAGACTGTTTGCAATTTTTAAAAAGTTTATACCTTACTTGTTCTGAATCTAATCATATGTCCTTTAACAGACTAGTAGTTCTCAATTTACAATCACAACTGGGATGAAATTTTGGTCGTATATCATTGCACTTGAAAGTTGAGGCACTATATGATCAGACCCAATTTTCCAATCATTTTTATGGTGATCATTAAGCAAATCATGTATTCATTAAGCAAACCAGGCAGTCCCAAGTCTGAATGCACCCTCCTGAATATGCATTTTTTTGTTGGAATGCTAGTTTTAAAACAATTTATAGTTGTGATAGGTCAGCTAAACTGAAGTTTATTTCATAACAGAGAACAGGAGTGGATGAGTTAACGTTTTCTGTAGGGCAGGAATTGTTAAATCATAAACTGTCTCCTTCAAAATACTACAAAAACTCAGAGATCTGAAAAGAATGCCTGGAATGTCTTGGTATGCTTTAGGAATATTGTTTTAATTATTTAGTGCTAGCTGCAAGCTGCCTCTTCAGATGTTGGGAGATTTGCTGGACAGCAAAATTAAAATTTATCCTACAGAATCTGTTTACATTTGAAGCAGTTGTCTTTAGAGTCACTAATTTTAAATCTTTATAGTTAATATAAATAATTCAACTGTATAAAATGTGAAGGATGTGTGTTTGTGTTTTATTTTTATAGTCATAATGAACACTGAAGATGGCATTTAATTTCATTGTACAAGATGCAATGACAATAAAGTAAACTAAACTAATATAAAGTAGCTACCAATACATGGAAGAAAAATAAAACACAAAATATGTGGCGTTTTGAGTATAAAATCATTTCTCTCTATGCTAACTTGAATGCTTTTTTGTTGTAGTCCATATTAAGGACTATTATCTTATCCAATTGTATGTAGTTGGTTGTTTTTGAGGGCAGGGTATGTGGAATTTGTAGCTGACCAATATATCAATGCTCTCCTATTCATTTTGACTTATTTCATCTTGCTAAAAGAAGCTGACACAATGGAGTGAAAAATGCATCTATGTATGATATAGTCCCAAAAATTTTAAGAAAGGCAAGGGTACGTATCAAAGAAGCACACAATATTTTCACAACTGTTTTGACCCATCAATATATATATATTTGAACTAAGAAGGTTGAGGGAGCATTATCTGAACAACTGCAGACTTTGCAAGCTACTGATTTTGCAACTTTTTTCAGCATGAATACGGGCAAGCTTTTGGGATGGAGTTAGTTTTATTCATCCGATAGATGAGTTATGAACAAGACAGAGAGAATACATTTGGTTGATCTTGTTTGTTTTCTTCAAACCATCCGATACCTTCAACCATAACCCTGTCCTGGTTATTTTAAAAAACAGTCAGATAGTAGAAATTATTCATCATTCCTCAAAACACTGGCAGAGTCAAGAGAGTTTTGGGGGCAGAATGTTTTCAACATGCTGTCAACACTCAACTCATTTTCTCATTGGATTCAGGAGATGCTGTGCATATTCTAAACCAGCGCCTGGACCCAGTGTTGTGTGGATGAAGCTGAACTGCGAGAGTTCTTTTAAATAATTCCCGTACAATAATTGGGAGTGCATTGCCTCAGAAAGAACGTGTATCTAGTTCAAGGTTTGGCACTGAACATGTAAGGCCCCTAATTTGGGATTGAAACACCTGACAGATCACCCCCCTCATTACAGGTTGAGGTGACTGTTATCAGCAAAAGTTCAGTTGCATATGACAAAGATTATAATTTTGCACTTACTCTGCTATAACTAAATCTGCTGCAGTGATGTATAGCTCCTAAGCCATAGCTCTTGAAGCAAACGTTTCCATAAATAGCACTATCTGCTCCCCCCCCCCTTTTAATGTATGTCTATAGACGCTTAAGAGTAAGATGCTTGGCTTTTCTCACCCGACTTTAACACCACAAATGAAGACAGATCACTGATTATTGACTGAAATAAAACTGAATTGACAATCATTCCTGCCTTAGAAACTGGGATGACTTAGATCTTTCCTTCCCATTCCCATCCAATTTAGAAGTGGTTGGGTTCTGGTAGTGGGGATTTTTTTCTTGAAAGAGTTATTCTGCAGTGTTTTAAAAGAGGCAATGGTTACTCATTTGTGACATGGAGGTGGGTTGCTGGGTTATTTGAAGAACTGCTGGGGATTCTCTCTGATTATATCTACCCATCCATTTGATCTGACTGAAAATTATGCCATTTGGTGGGCCCAGAAAGAGTGTATTTCTGTTCTCTTGGCCACAGTGATCTATTTCAAAACACTGCCACCAGCCCTGGGGGTCTGGCTGAATCCTTGCAATTGTTGACTTGTTATTGGTAAATTGAATTTTTATTCCAGCTGTGGATTATCACATGCATATTTGTTTTTTATGCTGTTTTAATTATTGTTAGCCACTCTGAGTCATGAACTTGAGGTAGGTGGCCATATAAATTGAGTTAATATAAATATGTGAAAGCAGGGGAAGGGAACCTTCTATATGGAACTAGGGAAGTCTTATGGAGCTTTCTTGAATGTATTCAAAGGAGATTCTTCTGAACAGCCTTTTTCAACCAGAGTTTATTCCAAAATTCAAAATGCAGCAATAGACCTTAGTTTCAATCGTTTTCCCTCAAGTCGACTCATAACTAGTAGTCTGTGGGAAATCACAGGGGACACAACTACTGTGACCTAATTAAGCACTAGTGGAGGTACACATATTCAGGATCTCATTTCAACATTTATGCTATATCCAACCTGATATTAAAACATATCTATAGGAGTTTTGCCCATTATTTTCTATAGCTCCTTCGGTGTTATTTTCTGACCCTTATTCACACACCTACAAATCCTTTAGAAAAATCTCAATTGCATGGTGTCTACACTGATTAAAGTCTGAAGCCTAGTGACCTCATGTGATGTTAACTGCTCCCATGCTCCAACAGCATTCTCTTTTTCTATTCAATTACCCCCTTCTGAGCAGAGGCTATCACCACCAAATGAGTGCATACAAAGGCCTTCTGCTTCATTACACTAACTCAACAGCAGGATAGGAATAAACAAGCTAATTTATCATCTTTACCGCTCTCATCTTACAAGCCTAGAATCTTTTCTTTTTTCTTTCTTGATTTTAATTATCCAGTAACATCAAGCTCCCTAAATTCATAGCATTTAAACCAACTCAAGGCCCTCCTGAAGGGTTGGATTATAACACCATCACCCCCAACCTTTCCCATTTTTACTGGCTAACCAATTATATTCTGAAAGTTAGAAGATGCTTTTTGCCAGTTTTTGTATAGTAAAAGCTTCAAGCCTATACACTCCTTTGTGTAAATGTCACTGAAATTAAAATCTGAGTAAACTAATTTAGGAGTGTAATTTCATCCCTATGTAACAGATTTTAAAGACATGGAATCTTATGAATATAACTCAAAGTATATAACTGAGTCAAATTGTGGTCCAAATTAATATGCTTCTTGTTATTAAATGGTTTATTTTTCTCAGATATTCAGAAACAAAGACAAAGAGATCCAGGTAACAAGGGCAGAAGATTTCAATGAAGCCAAGTCAGCAGCATAACTGAGGGTCTTATTTTCCTAAGGCAGAAGAGCAATCATCTTCTTTATTGCTTCAAGACCAGAGGTGCTAAAATCATGGCCTCATGGTTTATGAAGCATCCCAAAGAAAGAAAATTCCATTAATGAACGTTGAAGGCTGAATGTTCTATCCCTGGTTCTATAAAATCCAGAAAGACCAGGAGAGTGGAGCTAGAGTCATTAAGGTCTGATTTGATTGCTATTTCTTCTGTGCTACCTTTTAATTTTATTTTCCCTTGTATTGCTCATGCCAAGGCTACTGCAGAATAGAACAGGCTATAAACAGAAACAAACGAACACACCCCCAAGGGAACTAGGCATTAATACAAGAAATGAGACAAATTGAAACGGTCCATTTTTTAGTAATGGTGAGTTTGTAGGCTTCGATTTAGAAGTATGGTTGCACAGAACTTAGGAGCATAAAGGCCTCTAACAAAACTGAGACACAGAAGAATCGGATTTCTCTAACCATACAAATGTAGGTTGGAGTAGATAAATACAAAACGAGAGAGAGAACAGCAGCCTATTTATTTCTGGCCAGCAAATAAAATAAAATTTAACACGTAGAAATGAAATTTAAAAGACCATCAGTTGTAATCATTGGGGGAACTGGCAACTGCATTCAAGTTTGCATTCTCGCCTTTTGTTTCCTTTTACATACTGGTAATATATCTACCTGCACACACATATTTTTGCTGACTTTTTATCACTTTTGGAAATATGGTACTGCTAAGGAACAATTTCATTCTTAACTGTAGATAATTTAAAACTCTTGCTGTGGAGTTCAGATATGCTGTATCTTGGGTTTGCCAGCTGCAAAATCAATACCAGACACAGTAACTATCCTTCAAATAACTAATGCCAAGAGATACAGAACTTGAGATGCTTTTTTTAAATACTTAACTAGGAGGCTCAAAAGAGGATCAGTATTTTCTCATTTTTGCATCTTTACAGTATACTACAAAATCTTTCAGTGATCCTTTCCCTGGATCATGAGATAGCACAATTTCTTTAAAACCCTAATAAGGATAAAGTCATTCTGAAAAAGCACAAGAGAAGTGCTGCTAATCATTCTGTGTCACAAATATGATTAGGTATCAAGTTTACCATGACTAACTACTCCAGTGATTACAGCTGAAAACCAATTATTTAAATTTCATAGTATAACTATCCAACCTTTAAAAGGGGGATCGTTTGCTAATTGGCTCATTGCCTAAGCCTTTCTTTTGTCAATTTTTACTTTTGAAAAGCCATGTGTCTTGCTACTGCAGCCAAGCTATTAAATCAGTTCACAAATAGGTCTAAATAAAAATGATGAGCCCACAGTATTCAAAGTGAAGACAGCCCAGCTCTGAAATAGCAGCCAATTTTTATAGCTGAGCTTAAAATGTTTGATTTTCAGGTAACAACTGGCACACTGAAACCATTTCTATAGATAGAAAGCATTTCTCATTTCAGAGGCAGATTTCTGCACATGTATCACATTTATGCCTTGAAGGAATGATAAAGCATCTCTGGTATGTGCATGTAAGCTTTCATCTCAATAGAGGCATCACAAAAGTTAGATTTTTTTAGTTCCAGACAAGCCCAAAGGAATTTTTTGATAGTTATTTCTCTCCTAAATGAACCATAGTCCTTAATCCAGGCAAAGAACTTTAATTTAAATAAGGTAATTGTTCTCCATGTTTACATTTGCTTTAGATTTATTTTCCAACATGGTTATCATCATTTTGGCTTCCTAGCTTCATTTATCATGACAATTATTTATTTGAGATTAATCAGTTAATGAAGTTGCCATGTAAAAGGTCTTATAGCTGCAAAAGTTTTTAAAACTAAATTAGCAAGCTGTTTGTGAACACTCAGCATTTGCAAGTGAGATCTTAATCTGCAGGAAATATTAAAAAAAACCAAGTAGCAATAACATTTTATATTCAAATTCAGGAATCTTTTTTCTAATCTTTATGCATATTTCTAGACAACTATAAAGGGAAGGATTGTACATAAAAAATAAGCAATAAAGCCGTTCACTGCAGAAAGTGCACCCTTTCTGACAAACAAAAATTCAAATAATATGGATTTAATGCAATCTATGTTCTATCCCACATCTTATAACACATTTGCCTTCATGGTGAGCTAGAATTTGATACCAGTGAGTGATTCTCTTTGGCCTTCCCAACCATGGGAGTGGTTAAATAATTATGGTCATTCTTTTCATAATATTTTTACTATGATACTTCCCCCAAAGAAGCCAGAAATAAGATGCCAAATTCCCAGCTCCATCTTAGTAGAAATGGAATAAAGCAAGAATGTTGGGGAGTCATGAAAATAGCAGCTGCTTCTGTGGTAATTATTTCTACCCTTATTTTCCAACCTTTAAATATATTGGATGCCAATTCCCATAATGCCTGGCTATCACAGCTATTAAAGTTTAACAAATCAGAAGGTACTAAACAGACAAAACATACTGTATGTCACAACCACCATCTTTAAATATAGAAGACCACCAAATGATATTCAGACCTGAAATGTAATACATTCCTGTTCTCCACTACAGTTTAAACATATTCATGGCATGTTTCACAATATTCCACAATAAACAAATTTTTGCTACATTAAATTAGGAGCAAACCACATATCTAATATTGATAATTGCCCAGAGTTATCTTGTGGTAATATGGGGATCAATACATTTAATAAAATAACCATTTGGATATAAGATCATCAATAAGCTATAGAGAAGTATCACTAAACATCCCATAACTGCATATTCTGAAAAGTATCCCTAGGGAAAGATTAATAGAGAAATACATTTGTGTCCATTCATGTAAGGATGCATCATGAATTGCATTTATTGCAAATTAGCAATATGAATTAAAATGTCATTATTTCAAATATTCCAAGACAGACTTATTGGATTAGGAATGTGCCATGTAAATGTATGTCCTTCTCTTTCTGCAACTAATATGAGATTTCCTAGCTTCTCTGAATTCTCCTTCAAGTTGAGCTCAACCCCTGATGTCTTCATGGGCATTGTGATATCCAAATAGTAAACTGTGGTTTGAGTGTTCCCTGAAAATAAGCATTAACTGATCATAATAATAATAAGCTGCAATTTAAAAGTGAGGGAATTTCACATTGCATTGGAAGTATATGGGTACCAGGTGCATGCCAGATCTTTAAAGAGGAAACTGGATTAGAAATGGAATGTCTGAATTAGTGTTTAGATGCATGTTAAACAGACAAAAGCAAGACCAACCATTTTAATTAATCAGTTCTGGAAATCACATCAATATAGTGGGATCTATTACTTCAAAATATAGGTTACAAAACAACAACAACCATAGTCCTCCATACTACATCACATTTACAACTTTGCCCACTTTACTACATTTACAACTTTGCCCAGCAACATTAATTCTCAATGGGTACTTTGGGATATTTATATCCTGGTCTATAAAGTAATAAGCTTAGGTAATTTGATCACTGACAGATCTAAGAATCAATGATTAATTGGTTACCTTTTTCCACAGAGAGCTGCAAAAATAATAAATCATATTGATGACTATTATGAATATGGATATTTCAGTAATGGAAGCATCACTGTACAGTTCTTGCCAGGAAGGCTTACTAAAACCTGCTCGCTCATCTTCTTTAGAAAGCACTGGTTTTTTTTTATTTGCAAAGATCTGGGACTGGATGGATAACTGCTTTTTCATTTATCAACTGCCAATTTTTGTAAACGTAATTACAGAAAAATATGCTTTCCTAACAGTTTTCACTGCCTTTAAATTTGACTAAATTGATTCATAAACTGCCTTGAAAACCTGCTTAGTACGAAAGCAAACAGAACTTTAAAAAACCTATTTCATCTATTTAAAATGCTTAATTGAACCAAGCTTGTCTTTGAAAAAGATGATGTAATAACAGGAACACATTCTTTGGATGACTCCATATACCACAGAAAAGACAGCTATTGCTTTTTCAAGCTTCAGCTATGACTGTGTTGTAGCTGTATATAGTAAAAGCTTCTATGATTTGGATGTAACACTCAATACAGATTTTGCAGTGCATTATGGGACATCACAGCAGGAAGTCTGGATACCATATGATTTTGAGTTTATTTATACCATGGGAAAAGAAAAAGGCATGCACACCTGCACATTAAAAAAGCACACACATAAGTCACTACTGGAAGTTCTTTCAAAAATATCCAACCATTATATTTACAAAAAATGTGCACTCCCGCACACACACCAACACAAGGAATCTCTTTAAGGCACTGTACTGTATTCCCAAAGATTAAATTAAGTTGTATAAAACGAAGTGCTTTAAAAGTGACTTATAACTTAATATTCCAAGACATTTTATCTGCAAAGCTCAATATTCAAAAGAACGACAAACATGCAGATGAATAAATGCTTCTGTATGTATTTCAGAAAAGTGCAAAATCTGAGTATCAAAACAACATTCTTGCTTCAAAGTAACACAATGCATTAGGTAGATTTTTTTCCCTACTCCTAAATTATGCCTAGGTAAAATGACTGCACAATCAAATGCACAGTGCAAGCATGCTGGTCTGGTCTGAGAAATGTGTTGCAACATGTCTGTTTTGCCCATTACAGCTGGTTTCATGGTGTCTGGCAGACTCACACTGTCTAGTCTTAAGAAAAACCTTAGCAGCATGCGAAGAATTTCACACTGATAAAGAACAATTCCAAAACAGATTTAAGTCATCCTTAACATTTACATCACAAAACCTTTCAACTGAAGGCCATGTATTTAAATGTCTCCATAAAATAGAATGTTTCCCATTTTTCCTGAGAATATTCTTCCAAGATCACCTTTCAAAAGAAATTGCTGAAAGGTGAAATTTGAGCATCTGCAGTGCTGTCTTTTTAAAAGTTATCTTTTTCTTCTCTCCCTCCCCCCCCAAATCTGTGAGGCTGTTCCTTATTTTGTTTTTTAAAGACAAACAGATTTTCTGGGGAAGCTATTTCTTCTCTAACTACTTTTGCCTTGAACTGGCATTATTTCTCCAGAGTACAAACAATTTGGCTAATGGTTTTTAATTTAAAACTAAGAGAGCTATTTGTGAAACAAAATGAAGGGATAAGCCCATCCAGCATATATGTGCCATAGCTGTTTTATCTATGATCCAGTGACAGTCAATTATTTTTTTTTATTTTTACATTTATATACCGCCCCATTCCGAAGACTCGGGGCGGTTTACAGCTTATAAGCAATACTCT